>NEWO01000005.1:996654-1038754 GCA_003013225.1 Phalaenopsis aphrodite
CCGTTTAGTCGTTCGGGGTCGTTCGGACCACATTTTCGACTATCGTGTCAAAAAATGATAATATGCATATTTTAAGCCAGTACGCAAAATCGTGGTGCAACGAGTACCTTTTCCAAGTGGAATCGAAGTTCTAAACTCACTCGTGTTGTCAATTTCGTCATTTGAGGCCATATGAACAAGCTCGCAGGTGCTCAGGTAAATTTGAGCCAAATTTGTGCATGGCGCGATAACTAAATTTCGTCGATCACAGGTGGACACCCTACACCTATGACATCCAAAAATTGATGCCAACACCACCAAGATTAACATTGGGTATCCTAGATGACATTAAGTCCAAGTAGCTGATACCAAACACATGTCAACCCTAGCTAAGTTGGTTTCAGGATTGTCTGACATACAACCTTCCTCCTAGGTTGTCACTGCTTAGGAAGGTTCAACATATCATCATTTGATATAGAAATAAGAATTTTGAGTGATTTTTAGAAATTTTTATGGAATAAACCAAGTAGTAAGTTTATGTTTAGTTCGACAATGCGCCCATGGACAAATGACCGAACAAAAGTGATGAACCACAACTTTGAAAATTTTCTTAAGTGTTTTGTGAGAGAGAACATTCGACAGTGAGATTCGGGTCCTTCCAAAGAAAAGGAAATGCATCTTATATTTAGGGAGAATGATGTAGAGTGGGAAGCCACAAACCACGACATACGAAATTCTTGCTATCGTGGCTTGTGATCCACGGGATTGCGGATTGTGGGAGAGGTGGTCGTACCCGGCTTACAATTTTTTGGTATTTATTTCTTTTTAGTTTTTCTTTTCTTTTTTCTTTTTCTTTTTCTAGTATTTTCTATTTCTTTTTTCTAATTAAGATATTTCCTATTGGGTGACCATTTGTGTTTGTTTTTTGTTTGGATAATCTTTGTTAATGTTATTGTGCTTGGAGACTTTACTTTTTATTTTATGCTCTTGGAGTGTTTTATAATCTTTCTTTTTTAAGCTGTGTATTTGTATTTTACTTAGGAACAAGTGGCGGATCCTTCTCAATACCGATATCTCACCGTTTCAAAGTTTTCTTTGCTATTTTTAGTCGAAACAGCTATCGAATGACGCCTATCACCATCCAAATGTTATCGATCGACCCTATTATTCTTCTCGTACCACTCCACAACAACCTCTCTGTAATTCCCACTTCCTAAGCACCTTGTAGGAGCCCTATAATGATATTTTGTATGGGAGCCCAACAAGCCTTTGATTTTTAGGGTTTTTTTGTTTCTTGCCCCAAATAAAAATCCATGAAAAAAAGTTATCCCTATCATATTCTAATCCATCCCACCACAATTTATAGCCCTAACTATACATTTTTCAAATACAATATTTCTACCTCTACAAAAAATTGGCATGAACACCTACGACCAAAGCCTAAGCCTCTGACAAATTTTGATTTACAATCTTGCATCTACCGAAATATTTATCAGCAGAAATTTACACCATATTACCCTAGTCGCCATCTCCATATCCGGTTTACGCTTAAGAAAAACACTCATAGAAGTCTCCAGGAATTTACCATGGAGGATATGCAACAGAAAATCCTTCAACTGCAACAGAGACTTAATGCCTTCGAGAGGAGACAAGCTACTAAGATTACCCATAGTCACAATGGTGACTCACTGATCAAGAAGAGAGTGAATCCAAATTTCTAGTGATGAAGAACCAATATCTCACCGATTTCACATAGAATATCAGAGGAGAGTTCAGGATGTTAAAGTGAAGATTGACTTGCCGGGATTTAATGTTCACATTGATCCGGACAAGTTCATTGGGTGGCTCTAGGAGATCACCTGTTTTTAGAAACTCCAAACTTAAACATGCTTGTATGTAGGGTTGTCAAAACAGCTTGTTGTTCACGAACAGCTCGTGTTCAGCTCGTTAAGAAGCTCGTGTTCGACTCATTCACTAAGTTAACGAGCCAAACAAATATTTGTTCGTTCGTGTTCGGTTTATGTTGGCTCGAAATACGTATATATATATTAATCTTTGATGAGTAGAATTTTTAAAAAATTTAATTGACTACAAGGCTACAAAGATTTATAATCAATGAAAAGTAATAAATTATTAAATCAAATTCAAATAATGTTTTAAATCTTGCCCCAATTCTTAACATCTTATGGCTACGTGATTAGGGTTGTCAAAACGACTCTTTGTTCGACTCTTTGTTCGTGAACGGCTCGTTAAGCAAATGTCGAACACGAACACACTTTTTGAACTTGAAATATAAACGAGCCGAACACAAGCTGAGCCTGAGCTCGCTCGTGTTTGCCTCGTTTACACCCCTACTCGTATGGAGTATTCTCAAAATGGTTGATTTCCAAGAAGGTACACCAATGATACTAAACCGTGGGACCATTTCGCATTGTTCCATTAATCGTTTGCCTTTTTTTTGGCCTAGAATCTATTATTAGAAATGTACCATGGTTTCTTATTGTCCAAACATTTGTAAGTTTATGTATGGTCATTGGATAATGAATAGTACTGTATTTTTAATTTGTGCGTGGAACAATATGTGTGTTTTTCACTGGAGGCCTTTTTTTTATTTGTATGTAATCCTAAAAATAAGTGTGTTTTTTTCCATAATTTTACCTGAAATGACACTTATCTTTAGGGACTCATCATTATGAAGTGTAATTTTCTTAAAGCAACTCATTTAATTCTCTTTTCGAATGTTAACTGTTCTTGTGAATGCAGAAACAGGGGAGATCAATGAACTGGACACTACCTATCCTCCTGTTACCATAAATCCAAGTCAATTCCATGGTTCACTACTTCAAGGGAAAGGGGAAGCTGACACCAACTGCTGGACTAAGCCTAGTGAACCAGGATTTATGATAAGGGGGAAGTCTTACTTAAAAGATTGCTCTAAGGTTACTATTAATTTACTGCCATCCACGTTCTTTTAGTTTAGTTCAATTATTATTTTATTGTCTCATACATCAGCAGTACAAGAAATGAATTGAATATTGCCATTGTATGCTCTAGATGTAAAATATGAACAGAAGTTAACCGTCTATTATTTGATTTAGTTAGAGAAATGAGGTGATAATTTTATATTGGTTCTTCCTTGCAATTTTTAGATCGATGATGTCAAGTTCTATAGAAGTTTGAATTTCTAACTTAAATTTGTAACATTTGATCGATGATTGTATTCTAATAGCAAATTATGCTAATAGAAAGATGAAAACGACTTAAACTTTGCATATCTGAGTAAATTAAGAGAATGCTTTTGTTTCTGACATTGGATTTTTAGAAATGAAACTAATGCTTGAGATGCATTGTAGCACAAAAAATAATAAAATTCATGACTTGACTGCATTTGAGAAACTGCACTTTATGCGCATGAATTTTGAATTATTATGAATGTGAGGCTTCGGTACATGTTTGTGGATTATATACCGTAATGTTGTACTATCTGGAATAAATTCAAGAAGAATTTGGAAAAACTTGAAAGTTGGTTGGAGGAAAGGGACATCAGACCAAAAGAGAGAATCCGGTTTTGAAGCCATTTTTAATTCACTTTAGATTGTATCTGCGCCATCAAGGGGCTCTTTTTTATAAGCAATTAAGGTCCTTAATATAAATGGAAATCGAAATTTGAAATAATACTTAGTCCTCTTACTAAATATTGAACATGGAATTTGTCAAACAAGGCAAAAAGTAATAATGAAGTAATCAAGATATTAACGACCCCTTATCATCGTCTCTTTTAGAAGGTAATGGTAGGTTCCGTTTGGCTGAAGCACACCCCGTGTTGTGTTTTTTAATCTCTTAGCTCTCTTTTTTTGAGCAAAATTTTCCTCAAAGAGCCGAATGGAGATGTGAATCCAATAAACTACATAAATCTTTTTTTTTTAGGTTAAAATTTTGCTGAGAAGAGAGATGGGTAGAATCTTTATCTGTTTTAAGAGTAATTGCATTTGTGAAATGTGCGATTAATGGTGTTTGATAAGAGTCTTTAAGAAAGAGAAATTCTTTCTTACGAAATTGGATAAGAACGCACATCCATAAACAAATTACACATGCATGCATTATGTTGAAGTAAGAACATCTTGAGTAGGTTAATATATTAAAAACTTGGCATCTAATTGATTAAACGAGGTACATGAGAATGTTTGTTTTCTTGCTAAGAAAATAAGGTGAATTTAAATGGAAACAAATAAATGAAAGTGATTATGCTTTTCTGCAAAACAATAACCATAAACATTTAATTCTTGCCAAGGAAGACAGTTATGTGATGGAAATGGTTTTCAATATCGGTCGAGTTCTTTGAAGATACTCTTTGTTATTTTAGCAAGCCTCTTGCACATGCAGTGCTAAAAAATGATATGCCTTCCCACAAGAAATGGTTCTCCCAGAAAACACTTTACTGCCTAAGTTAGTAAATAAGCTTGACGACAGGAGAAAGGATTGAAAGAAACTCAGCAAAGTTTCCTTCAAATTATAAGTTGGTCTAAGAATAATCTTGAGCTCCTTTCTTTGGGGTTTTTATAGGCGCTTGGATAAAGTGTATTTTGTTGCTATGACAAAGAATATGGTGTAGTCGTCCACACTGTTTAAGATCATGCTGAACCATGCTGAACCATCTGCCTCCATTTATGAATATATGGATAAAAAAAGGCCTTGGACACTTGATTTGTGCATGGGAGGTCTTTGTTTAATGATCGTCCTAATCCTTATGACTGTAAGGTTGGTGTGAGAAAGATTTCATTTGATTGATCAAATTGATATTTGAATCTTGAGACTAGTTCTAGTTAGACATGTATCATCAAGCCCTAATTGTTGATGAACAAACACGAAGACATACGCTCCAAGCCCGCACATATGTTGCCCGAAATTGTGACATAAATAGCAATTCTTGTGAAAACTGCTCGAGGCGCCCCAGCTCCCAATTTGGGCACAGGATTTCCACCTTCTCTGTCTGGGAACACTCAATGGGCGCCCATAGCCCGGAGCCTTGGAGCCGGATGCACTAATTGCATAGAAGCCAGCCAGCTTGTTGTTCATGATTGCAATAATCAAACTTCAAAACTAACAACCTCCTACTTGGAGGCTGATAGCACCAAGTTCAATTCTCTATATTTGCACCTCTATCTGAATTGCATTCATAGTTATGTATCGTGGTCACGTACCATGATGTGGCTCACCCCGATCTCAACATTCATGAAACCCAACTGAAGCCAACCACAACTTCAGTTTCTTAACAATCATTACCTTCGTCAATATATTCGCAGGATTTTTAGTTGTACATACCTTTTCCAAGAAATAACTGACCATCTTCTAAATGAGATCAAATGAAATGATACATGAGTTAGATGTGTTTCGTCCTAACATAAAAAACAGCGTTCTTAGCATGATGAATCGCACTCGTACTGCCACTGTATAGTTTTTCAATTTCCTGCTGCTTACTCAATTCTGTCATGAAACTCCATAGTAGAAAGTGCAATGATTTTCTGCAACCTGGAAACCCAACTCACAGTTGTGTTTCCCAATGTGAAGATATATCTCGTTGTACTTATAGTGTCCACATGTTTTGTTAGATTTGAATCTACGAATCCCTTTAAGCTGATCCTTGCACTTCCATAGCAAAGTTCACTGTTGATTGTTCCCTTCAAATATCTAAGAATCCACTTTATCACCTCCCAATAATGTCTGTCTGGATTGCTCATGTTCTTGTTGACCACTCTTATTGCATATGCAATATCTGGTCTAGTACAAATCATCGCATATATCAAATTTCCAACTGTTGAAGGATACGGAGTTCTCTCCATCTGTGCTTGCTCTACTGCATATTTAAGTGATAGCTCCTTAGATAATTTAAGGTGACTTCCTTAGGTAGTGCTAACTAGTTTCGCCTCAGTCATATCGTACCTCTGTAGGATCTTTTGAACATACTCTACCTGAAACAACTTCAGTGTTCTTGTACACTTGTCCCTGCTGATTCTCATCCATAGGATCTTGCTGGTTAGACTAAAGCCTTCACTTTGAACTCACTTGATAACTGATTATTCAAGTCTCTGATTTTCTCCACATCCGCCCCTACAATCAAGATGTCGTCTACATACAAGAGAAACAGAATATAACACTTACCAAAGTGTTTGATGAAACAACTATGTTCTATCGGCACTTCAAGTACTCATTTTCTAACATAAACCTGTCAAACCTCATGTACTACTGTCTCCGCGCCTGCTTCAAGCCATAGGATTTCTTTTCAATTTACAGACCAAACCTTCTTTGCCTAGAAACCTTATAACCTTGTGGTCACAACATGAATAGCTCCTCTAAATCTCCACGTAAGAAAGTTGTCTCTACATCTATCTGCTCCAATTGTAGATCTACTGCTACCAGGCTCCGAACAACCTTGACAGTCGTCATCTTCACCACTGGGGAGATCTCTCTATAATCCACTCCTTCCGTATGTTGGAAGCCCTTCACAATAAGTCTTGTCGTGTAGCGCTTGCTACCATTTGACTCATCTGTCAGCCTGTAGCCCTACTTGTTGTGCAGTACTCTTTTGTCATTTGGTAGTACTATCAAATTTCCAGTCTGAATTAACTCCAAAAATTGCATTTCTTCATCCATCCCTCTTGAATCTTCAACTTGAATGGTCTCCTCAAAGCACTTTGGTTCACCATTATCAGTTAGTAACAAATAGTGTAAAGAAGGAGAATACATTTGTATGAGTTGTTTTACTCTGTTGAATCTCTTGACAACTGTTTCGGCAAGCCTGCATGCAATCTCATGCTCCGCGATTGCTCTGTTCATGTGCTCAGCCGCACCATTCTGTTGCGGTGTCCTTGGGACAGTAAACTCATGCCTATATCACATAAATTCTTGAACTTCTAATCACGGTATTCTCCTTCATTATCTGATCTGAGACCCTTCAGCTTCAAGCTTATCTCATTTTCTACCATAGCCTTTCATTTCATAAAGGCTTCAAATACATCAGATTTCTGCTTTCAGAAATAAACCTACACCTGTCTCGTGCAATCATCAATGATTGTGACAAAATAGTGAGAACCTCCACACTCACCCTCTTGAATCTTCAACTTGAATGATCTCCTCAAAGCACTTTGGTTCACCACTATCAGTTAGTAACAAATAGTGTAAAGAAGAAGAATACCTTTATATGAGTTGTTTCTCTGTTGAATCTCTTGAAAATTGTTTCGGCAAGCCTGCATGCAATCTTATGCTCCTAGTATGCTCCGTGATTGTTTTGTTATGCGCTCAGCCACACCATTCTGCTGCGGTGTCCTTAGGACAATAAACTCATGCCTATATCACATAAATTCTTGAACTTCTGATAATGGTATTCACCTCCATTATCTGATCTGAGGGGCTTCAGCTTCAAGCTTGTTTCATTTTCTATCATAGTCTTTCATTTCTTAAAGGTTTCAAATACACCAGATTTCTGCTTTCAGAAATAAACCTACACCTGTCCCGTGCGATCATCAATGGATGTGACAAAATAGTTAGAACCTCCAATATAATGAACTTGAGTATGACCCCTTACATCAATATGGACTGAATCTAGTTTCTTTTGATTTCAATATTGATCCATTTTTGGAGAAAAAACTTTCTTCTATTTGCCATAAATATAGTATTCACAGAAATCCAGATCAACTGATTTCAAACCCTAAAGGTTATTCTTTGAAAATAAGGATTTTATACATTTCTCGCTCATATGGCCAAGCCTACAGTGCCACAGACCTACATCCATATTGGTTCCAACCACATTAATGGAATTAACAATTTCATTGATCAGATAAGAGGTGCCTTTAATGTTGAAAACAGTTATATTTTTCTGGAATTTTAACCTTTCTCTGGTCAAAATTGAAAAATCTAGCTTGAATCAGGCAAATTGTTGCGAACCTGATTCTGGTCTTCCCTTCTAATCAGACTTGCATTTTATGCTTAATTATACCCAAGTTGGCACCTAGAGTTATGCTTACCCAACAAGTAAGGCCTTGCTTGCATCATCTACGGCAAAGTAACTATCCCATGCTTTGAGTTGCAGACCATGTCTGCTTTGTAAAAGCATATTTGTGTTATTTACGCTTCACCTTGTCATTTGTACTAACTATTCTATTGTAAAACAGGTTCCGGGGGGAGATCCTCTTCTAAAGCTTTTAGCAGTTGATTGGCTGAGTGCAGAAACTTCCATTGACAAAGTTGCGCATCATCCCAACCGTCTAGTTCAGGTATTTATAATACCATGAATGCAAACAACGTTTTTTAGTCTTTCTGCTAGTTCATGGAATTTTGCATTTAGAACGTTTTTCTCAGCAAGAAAACAGTAGAACGATCCGCTTGCACTCAAATTGTTGTCTTACAGTTTGCGACTTTAGATTTGTGTGTTGAGGCAGCACAAAGACGGGAAGAGGATATTAAGTGAGGCAAGGATTAGGATTTCTTGGAATCAATATGTACCAACCTCATACTAATATGATTCTAGTAATTTATTCAATTGATAAGAAATTGTGTTTTGCAAACAACAGAGCTCCAAAATCTTTATTCATTCTTCTAATGGTTAAAAGAACAATCTTAATAATTATCTTCATTTATTTATTCTATTGAACTTCCAGAATGAAGGAAGTGAAATGATTAAACATCTGAGCCAACTAATTTTAAAAGCCACGATTTGTGGTATTGTGGTGCGAGTTGACGTAGAAATCGGCATGGTTTTCCACAGAAATTACGGCAAAGTAAATATTTTTTCTTTAATAATCTAAAACAACACGAATACAAGGATCTCAATTCCTACAATTCGAGAAATAAGAAATATATCCTAAACCCTAAACCTAACACAACAAACATTCTTATGCTTACCTAACCGTAATTCTATTCAGGCCTATTTATACCAAAACCTAATAATAATAATAATTAATAAATTGTTTTTAGGCTAATAAAAGACAAAATTGCCTTTAGGTTAGGCCGTCATGACAATACTTCCCTCCAAAAAAATACCTTGTCTTCAAGTTGGGAAAAAATGATGTTGTTCCTCCACCGCTTCTTCATCTAACTTCCACTATCTGTCTTCTCACTATTAGAAACTAAAAGGACCTGGAGTGTGCGATCCTTACACTGATGGCCTGGCCCATACTTCTTATCACATTGAAAATATAATCCCTCGTCCTGAACCTCTGCCTCTGTGAGGCGCTTGAAGTTGCCCTCATGACGAACCACCATATTTCTCTTATTTGGCATCTCCTTCTGAAATAAAAATTTCTAGGACCTCTGTGTCATTGTCAGTGAGCTACTCTTGTCGAATCCTCTTATGGTGTCGCTTTTGTTGGTCTTCTTCATCTGATTCTTGTTTGTCACGATCCAGACGAGCTCTACTGGCTCGCTCATTCTTTGTGGTCTCAATATTCTGAGTGTTGCTCATATGTCGGGTTTTAGGCCTTTCATGAAGTTTCTCTTCAATCCCGCATCAGAAATCCCCCTCGATGTCTCAATAATAGCTTGAATCTCTCTCTATATTCCATGACAATTTTCTCCTAAGTCAAGACTGAGAATTATTTGTATTGGTCTCCTTCTCGAATAGCTCAGAAACATTCTAACAAATAATCTTTAAATTACTCCCATGAACTAGTCAGGTATCTAGCCTCTCTCCAATGTATCAGGCTAGGGCTTTCCCCTCTAAATATAACCTTGCCGCCATGACTTTCTCCTTACTTTGTAGGTCATTCTCCATGAAGTATCGTTTCACTCGATACACCCACCCATGCACATTTTCCCTTCGAAGATCGACTTCTTCAACTTCCCAACCCTAGCATCTCCACCTCAACTTTCTCTGCCGTTGTTGTTTCCCCCATTTATTGAGGTAAAACTCTCTCCTTTGATCATAGTCATATCCTCTCGCTGCTTCTCTCCTTTCTTTTTCATGCTTTTTTATAATTCTTACATAACATCTTCTCTATATTTCAGCCCAACGCCTCCATCAGAAATCTCTTATCCACTCTCAATCGGAGCCCTATGAGGGGGTTCTTGATGTGGCGTGCTTTCCTTCTCGTTTTCCTCTTGTTCGATCTCCTTCCCTTTTGATTTGGCCACAAAATCTTCGGTCATCCCTTGGTCAGGGTTTTGGATTGTATCTAAATAAGATTCCTTATTATCTCCTTAAAACTCCCGAATTGGTTTTACATGGAAGAAAACATGTCGTCTATGGAGAAAACCCTTATTACTATCGTGGAGAACCTGTTAGGTATGACTCGTATACCATATAAGGGACAGATGCTAGAACAAAGCGAAAGAATTTGTCCAATCGACGGAGTTTTGCTATGTGGATTGGGGGTGTGAGGACAACGCCACACGGTACGATATAGGGGTAATTTGAGAATTACATATTGTACTTCAGGGTTTTCTCTAGGTTTATATATAGGCATGTTTGTATTCCTAGGTTATTCTATCATGCATTTTGTAACATTTTTCTTGAGTTGAAAGAAAGTCGGTGTCTGCTTTCGAGGACGTAGTCATCTTTGTCGAACTTCGTTAAATCTCTGCATGTTTTTCTGGATTTGTGTCGATTATTGTTTTTTCTTCGTCCTAATTTCTCAACAAGTGGTATCAGAGCTAGGTTGTATGGCAGAAAATTTCGGCGCAAGAAAGAATTTTGGCTGGGATTTAGAATAGACAATTCGGCAGATGAAGACGTGTAATTCACGAATCGTGGCATTGGGGTTCTTCTCGTGACCAGCCGAGGGACTCACGAACGTGTTGGACGACACAACCAGTCGAATCGTGACAGATTCGGCGAGCAGGAGAGCTTCGCGCAACAGAGGAGAGGTTTGGCTTCGCCGAATTCAAGGGTTCGCGATAGTTTTGGACTAGACGAAGAGTTCGGGCTTGCTGAGGATTCTTGAAGCAGCAGGCAAATCGCGATAGAGGAGGCATTCGGCGCAGGTCTGCTACAGGGCTTCTTCGCGATAGCAGAGGGGAGTCGAACCTCTCTGTCGTGCGATTGGTGGCAGTAGACGCAGCGCAGATCTCAGCATTAGACGTTCTGGAGGTTGTCTTCCGTGAGTCGCAAATCGCCACAGTTCCCAATACAAAATTCGAGGTGGTGAAGTTCAATGAAATCGGTAACTTTATATTGTAGCAAACAAGGATAAAAGATCTGTTAGCACAACAGTAAATCTTGAAGGCTTTGCGGGCAACGAAACCAGATGTCATGGATGATGAAGATTTAGAAGAATTGCAACAACCATACGTTTATGTCTGACAGATAAGGTTATGTATCACGTGATGAATCTGAAATTTTTCAGGAGAGTTATTAAAGAAATTGAAAATTCAGTTTGTCTAAATCTCTGACGAATAAATTGTATCCGAAGCAAAAGTTGTATGGGTTGCAAGAAGGTTCTAGTCTGGCGCATCATGTGAATGACTTTAATCAAATAATCATATATTTATCGTGACTTGATTTGAGTATTGAGGATGAATACCGAACAATGATTTTATTGTGTTCATTGTTTTCTTCTTATGAACATCTGTTGACTACTCTGACATATGGGAAAGAAACTATCAAAGTTGATGAGACTACTGCAGCATTATTGGCTCACAACCAACGGAAGCAGAATGCAGGGGAAAGCTCTCATGGCGACAGTTTATATGTTAAGGGTAATCAGGATCGTGGAAGTAAGAAAGAAAAGGAAAGTTCCGGAAGGTGAAATTTCAGATCAAAGTCTAAAGGCGAAAGAATGATTCATTGCTACAAGTGCAAGGAGTCAGGGCATAGAAAGAGGAATTGTCCAAAGCTCAAGAAGCAGACTGGGGAGAAAGGTGATGCATCATCTAAGTTTGTAAATATGGTGCAGAGTGACAATTCAGATTGCAGTGATGGTGATATGTTTTTTATTTCATCAGTTTAGTTCATGGATGCATGGATTCTTAATTCAGGGTGCTCTTATCACATAACATCTAACATGAAGTGGTTTATTTCATACAGAACTAATTCTGACTCAGTTCATCTAGGTGATGATAGATGTTGCAATATTGTTGGTATTGGTGAAGTCAGAATTCAGATGTATGATGACACTGTTAGAACATTTATGTGATGTCAGACATATTCCAGATCTGAAGAGGAATTTGATTTCCATGGGCACTTAATATAGAAATGGTTTTATTTCTAGAACAGATGAGTTTAGTGAAATCATCAGAATTGTCAAAGGTGTACTAACTGTGATGAAAGGAAAGTTAACTGCAAGTAATATCTACAAACTGTTGGGGAGTACAGTTGTAGGTAGAGTTCATTTTATGGAGTCAGATGATGATAGTAAAAATTTATGACATATGTGTCTGGGTTATCTTAATGAACGTAGGATGACAGAATTGCATAGAAGAAACTTGTTGCATGGTGTTAAAAATTGCAAGTTCAATCTTTGTAAGTTGTGTTCTTGAAAAACAGACTATAGTTAGTTTTATGACTGGAAAACACAAAACTGAAAGGATTATTGATTATGTGCATAATGATGTATGGGGCCCTTCCAGGGAATCATCATTGTGAGGATCTCAGTATTTGTTACATTTATTGATATTTTTCCAAGAAAATTAGGCGTATTTCTTGAAGCAGAAATCTGAAGTTTTCTCTAAATTCAAGTTGTGGAAAGCTGAGGTGGAGAACCAAACTGACAGAAAGATTAAATATTTGAGATCTGATAAAGACACAGAGTACACAGATTCGCAGTTTCAGAAGTTCTGTGAAGAGTATGGGATTCAGAGACATTTTTCAGTGTGCAAGACACCACAATATAATGGTGTGGCAGAATTATGAGCATGTTCTTAACTAAAAGGGCAAGATGCTTGAGACTGGATGCAGGGCGTCCTAAGAGTTTCTAGGCATAGGCCGTAAATATGGCATGTTATCTCATCAATAGATCTCCTCGGACATCATTGGGTGGCAATGTTGCAGAAGAGGTATGGACAGGTAATCCTGTTAATTTTGATTATTTATGAATTTTTTGTTATATTATTTATGTGCATATACATGAAAGATCAAAACTTGATTCAAAATCTAAGAAGTGTATCTTTTTGGGCTAAAAGGAAGGTGTGAAATAATACAAGTTTTGGGATCCTAATGCAAAAAAGATGGTAATCAGTAGAGATGCAGTTTTTTTATGAGCAGTTCATGTTACAGCAGAATCAAGACAATGTGCAAGAGAACAGTTCCAGTTCAGTTACAGTGCAGATGAATCTAGAACAACATCTAGTAATAACTGAGACAATTGAAAGTTTAGAACCAACACCTGGTGATTCTAATACAGTTGAATTGCAGAATCGCACTCTTGCCAAAGATATGCAGAGACGCACCAATATAAGGTCTCCTAGCAGATTAAGTTATGAAAACTGTCTCTTGTGCACTTCTTATCAGCAGCGATGATCCAGCCACTTTTCAAGGAGTTATTGCTATCTAGGAGAAAGAGACATTGATGTGTGCAATAGTTGAGGAGATAGGGTCTTTGCAGAAAAATCGCACATGGGGAGCTAGTTCAGCTTCCTGAGGGAAAGAAGGCTGTTGGGTGCAAATGGGTGTACAAAAGGAAACCTATAATATCAGAAAAAGAAGAGAAAGTTCAAGGCTCGACTGGTAGCAAAGAGATTTTCGCTGCAGAAGGGGATAAATTATGATGAAATCTTTTCTCCTGTGGTCAAACATACTTCAATCAGAGCACTGCTTGCATTAATAGCTATTTGGGATTTGTATTTGGAGCAGATGGATGTTATAACTGTTTTCTTGTATGGTGATTTGGAGGAGCAGATTTACATGGAGCAGCCAGAAGTGTTCACTCAACCTGGACAAGAGCATCTGGTTTGCAGATTAAAGAAATGATACAAGCAGTTTGACTCTTACATGATTCAGATTGGCTACAAGCAATGTGAGTATGATTATTGTGTTTATGTGAAGAGTTTTGATGATCGTTCCATTATTTTTCTTTTACTGTATGTTGATGATATACTAATTGCTGCCAAAAATATGAATGTTGTTTGTGGTTTGAAAGCTTTATTGAGTCAAGAATTTGACATGAAAGAATTGAGTCTTACAAAAAAAATTTTTGGAATGGAGATTCATCAAAACAGTCTCAAGAAGATTATGTTTATTTCAACGAAACTATGTTAAGAAAGTGCTGGACAGGTTTGAGATTAGCAAAGCAAAGCCTGCGAGCACTCCATTAACAAATCATTTTAAACTTTATTCATACAGTGTCCTAAGACATACAAAAATCGAAGTCATGGCAAAGGTTCCATATGTCAGTGCAGTTGGCTGTTTGATGTATGCAATGGTATGTACTAGTCCTAATTTGGCTCATTCTGTTAATCAAATTTGCAAATACATGTTTAAACCTGAAAGACAATATTGGGAAGCTGTCAAGTGGATTTTCAAGTATTTGAAGGGTACTGTAGAACATAGAATTATTTTTGACAGTCAGCAGAATGATCCTTTAGTTGTGGGGTACGTTGATTCAGACTATGCAGTTGATTTGGATGACAGAACGTCTACAAGTGGGTATGTGTTTTCTCTTAGTGGAGGGCCTATATGTTGGAAATCAACAATTAAGTCTATTGTGACATTATCTACAACTGAAACTGAGTACATGGCAATAGCTGAAGCTGCAAATGAAGCCTTATGGCTTCGTGGGCTAGTTAAGGAGCTGGGCATTGAGCAATGTGGAGTTCAGTTTCATTGTGACAGTCAGAGTGTCGTTTATCTGGCTAAGAACCAGTGTACCATGCAAGACCAAGCATATTGATGTTAGGTTTCACAAGATCACAGAATTGATTGTTTCTGGTGAGATATTGTTGCAGAAGGTTCATACTGATGAAAAAGTAGTTGATATGTTGACCAAGTCAGTTACTGTCAATAAGTTCTTGCATTGTTTGGACTTGTTGAATGTTTGCAGTTGCTAGTCAGCATGGTAGCCCAACCCACTTCAGTGTGTAAGAAACTCCATGATGTATTTCTCCTAAGGGTCTGGATATTTGTCAATGTAGAGATTTGTTAGGTATGGCTCATATACCATATAAGGGATAGATGCTGGAACGAATAGGAGCGATATAATCTATCCAATCGGGGGAGTTTCATTATGTGGGTTGGGGGTGCGGGGGCAAAACTTCGCGGTACGGTACAAGGGTAATTTGGGAATTATATATTATACTTCAGGATTTTCTCTATGGTTATATATAGATCTGTTTGTAACCCTAGGTTATTCTATCATGTATTCTGTAACATTTTTCTTGAGTTGAAATAAAGCCGCCGCTTTGCTCCCGAGGACGTAGGCATCTTTGCAAGACCTCGTTAAATCTGTGTGTTTTTCTAGATTTGTGTCGATTCTTGTTTTTTCTTTGCCCTAATTTCTCAACAGAACCTTTCTATCTCGGATGTAAGTTGACTCATCTATTTCTTCAATTTTTTCTTGAAATCATCTACTTTTTTGTTGTCATATCTCCCAGTATAATTTTTTTTAACAATACCTTATACTTTGAAATCAAATCATCCCTTCCCAATTCGATCAAATCATGACTATTTTGCGAGGTCAAGAAGGCTATTGTAAGGTCTAGATCTCGTCTTCTCAGCTAGCCTGACTAAAGCCATATCACGCTGTACCATGATATTCTTGCCTCGGTATGTAGCAATCCTGTCATTTGCTCTCAGCTAACTTGATTGTGATTGTATCATGAGATGAGTTCACTGTACACCGCGTTTACTTGATCGCAAATGTATCATGATAACACACATCAAATGCTTTATACGTTGCGGTGTTGACCTCATTTTCGGGTGACGTATTTACTTCTTATAAGCTAGGGTTTAGCCTAAGGTTTTCCTTGTTTGACCCAACTGAAAAACTAGTACATGGACCCACACCGCTTCGAAAATTCGAGTCACCTCGTTAATCCTTCGAGTCTCGTACGGACGGTCTTGAATCCTTGGCATTTCGTTGAGTTGATTAGAACCGATGTGTGAAACTCTAGTTGAGTTCCTATATGAATAGGAGCAACCCCTAGTAGTGACTCGAGCACTCGCGGACACCTCAATTTATGCACCTACCAAACCACGTACGATGTTAGCTTGAATTGGGTCGACCGTCAACGAACTTGTCTGGACGATCCTGGATGATGAAACGGACCACGCGGGCGCGATTGGAACGTCGACTTTAGCTAGAAATGAGATCTATATTGCTATGATTCTGCGCGCTGCCAAACGACACGAAAATCGACGAACATTAAATATAATTAAAGGAGGTGGATTTAAGCGGAGCATTAATTTTGATATCCACTTTAGAATTCCTGAGTATTTACATATCTAACACCTAAACTCGCACATTCATATGCATATAGCACTCAAGCATTTTGTATTACATCAAAGTACTACACTTACCTATTTTCTAAGACTGAAATGCACCCTTTCATACATGGTTAAAGTGGTAATTATGTAGAGATTTGAAGTTTAGGTGTTATATTAATAAATGCATATGAATTAAGTGGTATATGTGTAAATCTTTCAAAACAATTTTTAGGAGCATTATGAAATTTTCATTTTGACATCAACAGAGGTGTTGAGCTTGAGTTGTGTGGCCTTCTTTTATGAACCATAGATGAGAGCTCTAATGTGTAATTTACAAAGATTTGAAAACTTTGGAGCAAAATCTTTCAAAATCTGAAAGTTTTTTTTTTTTTAATGCGATCATTTGTAAAGAGTGGAGGATAATTTCATATGCTTTAGTAATGAAATTTTACTTTTTTTTGGCCATAGATCTTAATCAAATGCTTTTTTGCTCCTTATCCTTTAATGGTGAATTTACATATGCGGCATACAAATCCTCGGGTATTTGCACATCTAACACTATAAGCTTTAATCTTTTTGTGGATGTATAATTTTACCTATGATTGAAGGGCTGACTTCCTAGCTGATTTTAGAGGTTCTATATGCCACTCGGAAGCTGATTCATTTACTGTTTTTAGGAGAGGTTGGTGCCCCCATTTAAGTGCTTGTTTGCCCATCGTTTTGAGGCTTTTAAATTGTTGCTTGGAGGCATTTAAAGTGGTTATTTGGAGCTTTAAAATTGTTGTTTGGAGACTTTTAAAGTGGCTGTTTGGGAGCTTTAAAATTGTTGTTTGGAGATTTAAAAGTTGTTGTTTGGGTTATTGAAAACTGGTGTTTGGGTTATTTAAAACTGCTATTTGGGGGGCGTTGGGGGAGGAGCTTGAAAGCTGTTGTTTGGAGGCTTGAAAGTTGTTGTTTGGGCTATTTAAAGTTGTTGTTTGGTCTATTTAAAACTGTTGTTTGGGTGGCTTGAAAGCTGTTGTTTGAGGACTTTTAGGTTGCGTTTGGAGCCTTTTAAATGGTTGTTTAGAGTCTTTTAAATTGTTGTTTGGGAGCTTTTAAATAGTTGTTTGGGAACTTTTGAAATGTCCATTTGGAGCCTTTTAAATAGTTGTTTGGAGTCTTTAAATTGTTGTTTGGGAGCTTTTAAATGGTTGTTTAGAGACTTTTGAAATGGTTGTTTGGGGACTTTTAAACAGTTGCTTGGAGCTTTTTAAATGGTTGTTTTGGGACTTTTGAATTGGTTGTTCGGAGCCTTTTAAATAGTTGTTTGAAAACTTTTGAAATTGTTGTTTGGGAACTTTTGAAATGGTTGTTTGGAGGCTTTTGCCCATTGTTTGGAGCTGCAGTTTTAGGGGATCTTTTTGCCTATTGCTTTGGGTTTCACGTGATTGCTATTTAAACACTTTTTGAGCCGACCCACACACTATTTTACCACTCTACTTAGCCGATTTTTTGGAGTCTATTCGGTCTCTTTTCCATTCTCGTTGTTTTGTTGTAGTTTCTCTTTCTTGCTTGATGGTTTGATTTTTGCACTTATACTCAGGTATTAAGTGTGCGTAGCTTAGCAATATAGGTGTCATCGAGCGAACTGTAAGTTGGACGGTTTGGAGTTTAAATGGGCAGTGATGGCGGTGCTTATTGTGTGTTAAGGTAGGAAGATAAAATAGTATCTCCTGCCTGGATGATCTTCAATGAGGGGAGAGCGGGATCGGTGATACTATTTACCATCTCTTGGTGCGAAGTTGTCTTCTTACTTTCTTAGGTTTTCGATAGTTTTGGCCTGATCAAAGTGAGCAACTTGTGGACCATTTTACTTCGCCAAACACTTATACAGTTTCTACACTTGCACGGGTACTACACTTCTTCAGACATCCACACAGATACTACGAACAAATTTAATTCACAACAACATTGATTTTGACTGCTAAGTAAATTCTGTATGCATGAAAAAATTAAAGAAGCTTTGATAAAATTCTATAAGGGTCCACTTGTTAATCGCTTCGATTGTGGTTGAGAACTGTTGTGTCGTGCTACTTTACTTTGCTGTCATGTTCTTATTTTACCATGCATATCTTACTTACATTACATATTTACAGAACAACAAATGCATTTTTCGAAAAATTATTATATTTTTAAATCTAGTGAATGCCCTTAATTCACCTCTTTCGAATTTACGAGAATCTCTTGGATGAGGTAATTTACGATTGCTAACGGGAATTCTCCGGTTTAAATGGGTTTAACAACTGATTTAGACTAAATAAATTCAAAAGAAAATATTGATGTCGGAATGAACAACTGTGATGCGGTCCAGCTCATAATGACCTCAATTATTGACGGATCCATCTGAATGCCTACACTAGAAACAATATAACCAAAAAGTTTACCTGGTCTGTCATGAAGTGACACTTCTTTGAATAAGCATATCATTTCTCTGCTCATAATACCTTGAACACCGTCCTCGGATGATGTAAGTGTTCTTTCTCATATCGGTTGTACACCAGAATGTTGTCAAACTATACCACCACAAATTTCTCAATTTGAGCTTGGAATACCTGATTCATCAACCTTACAAAAGTACTTTATACTAGGTTGATGAATCAGGTATTCCAATCTCAAATTGAGAATCTTTTTGAACTGTCAAAGTTGAAGTGAATTGAAAGCTATCTTTCACTCGTCTCCTGGCCTCGTTCGGATCTGTTGATACGCACTATGTAAGTCCATTTTGGAAAAGATGATAGCTCCGTGTAACTGGTCCAATAGATTGTTTAAGTGAGGTATGGGAAATCAGTACTTGATTGCAATCTTGTTGATGACTTTGTTAGCAACTGTCAATACACATCTACCAAACCGTCCTTAGGTACCATTAGGGTGGGGATGGCACACGGACTTGTAGTCTCTCTGACCAACCTTATCGCGATGAGATCCCTGTACCTATAGCTTCAACTCCTCGCACTTTGCGGGTCTCAATCTATAAGCGGGTTGATTCAGCAACACTGATCTTAGTATGAGATCTATGGTTTGTTGAATGTCCCTCAGTGGCGGTAATCCTTCTGGAAGACTGTAGGTCATCACATCCTAAAAGTCATGTAGTAGTGGTTGTAGCGGTGTTGGTATTTCAATCTCCTCAGTTCCCTCTAGTTGGACTAATATCAGTGCTACTGGAGCATCCCGGACTAACTACATGAAGGTGGCTCTTGGGACTAACGCCTCCTCTGTGTCGTCTACACTTCTCACATCCTTTGCAGGTAACAATACGATGTATTTCTCATCCTTTTTAAAAGAGTATGTATTCTTGAAGCTATCATGTTGAGTCTTGCGGTTGAACTGCCAAAGCCTCCCCAATAGAATATGTCATGCGTTCATCGAAATCATATAGCACCACACTTTCTCATGCAACTGGTCCTTAATTGAAAAATTCAACCAAACATTGTTGACCCATGCATATTTTGTTTCCCTTCTTAAACAATGTAAAAAGGAAATAAGACGGGGTGTTTCTACGTAGCCAATTCCAATTTCTTCAACGTCAACGTGAACACCACATTTTCACAACTCTTACTGTTGATGATCAAATTGTAAACCTTGGCCTTTGCCGTACACTTAATGTGAAGGATATTGTACTTTAACCATAATTGATCTCGCTCCGACTCTCACTGCATAACTCTTTGTATGGCTAACAACTCTCTTTGATCATCGTGATGATGAAGTTCTTGACTCCTCGTCCTCCACCTCGATGACAACCCTATCTTTGAATGTGACAAATCGGCTTGTGGGACAGCTTTGGAGGTTTTGTTCATAGTCGTGTCGCTTGAAATACCTTTTTGCAGGTAATGTATTGGAAGAGCTACCTTTTTCGACTTATTTCCACTCTGATTTGTCTTGTTACTCCCCTATCCTGTCTTATTGATCATGATAATTGTAGTTGACTGCCTAATTGAAGGCTACTATCTAAATGAAGATTATTGCCTCCTCTATTTTTGTTATTTTTTCACCTTCAGTGCTAAAGTTTGAACATCCCCCGGTGACTAGTGTATTTGTAACTGTACAACATTGCTAACAACAAGCTTCAGGCCCCTCAAGTATTGAGTTATAGTGTGTTACTCTGGCTTGAATAACTCACACTTCATCTGCAGCTGGTCGAACTGTGTTGAGAACTCCTCCACTGAAAGTCTCTCTACTGTAGGTGGAGACATGTCTTGGTGGTAATAGGTGGAATGCATTTTCTTTGCATCGCTTTCTTCAATTTTTCCACTTGGTAATCTTATTGTTGCATTCTATTTTTCTTTGTCTTGATACATTTTTTCTACCACAAAAAGGTTCGCTTTTGAAATCTGATTGTTGCTAATTTCACTTGCTTATCTTGTAGCACCTCCTTATATTTGAAGATTCAACAAACTGTAGTCAGTCAATAAACTCGTCTAGATCCATACCTCTATCAAACTCTGGTAGATCAATTTTGATGTTCAAATCCCTATATTCTTCATATATGGGCTCCTCTTTTGGCCTTCTCTGGTACTGAATTCCAAAGCGTCGTGACTTGTATTCCTCGCGCTAATGTTTCCCCTGTTGGATTCAAATCCTCCTTCATGCTCCCCTTCGACTCTGCAGATCACGAACAAAGGTAATCTATACCTGAGTTCCATCATTAATCTTTGTGAGTCTCTGTTAAAGCCTATAGATCTCTCTTTGTATCTTGCCCCAAGTTAGTTTCGACAGATATCTCTGTGGTGATATGATAAGGGTTTGGGTTTAGAAGGGGTGGTTGAGGATAGGAAAAAAAATTTTGATTGAAGGATGAGGATGGATGCTAGAAAACCCTATGATAGGATTAGGGTTAGGTCATAGCTCTGATATCAAATAATACAGAAGTAACCTGACAATATCCAAATACAATTATTATTGTTAGAGTTTAGAAAGAAACACAACAGGAATTCATAAAACTAGAAATAAAATGACAAAAATACAAACAGGACTTTAGGGCGAGGGCGAAAGTGTTGAACTCATGCTAACGACAGGTGTTGGGAAATTTTGAGAGACTATAACAGAAAAGAAAAAATATTGCGTCCAGAGTATGTATCGTGCGAACTCCAATAGTACAACGCGATTTGCAAAGTGGGATTAGATTTTTGCAAATTACATATATATATATATATATATATATATAGAAAAAGTTTTTTTTTCACGTGACCTGGGTCGAAAATTGTTTAGTGTATTCTGGTGATATTCTAGTAATATTTTGGTAGTATTTTGTGATATTTTTATTGTTTTATTGTGGTATTCTTGAATATTTTGGTGGAATTTTTTGTTGTATTCTAGTGATATTCTTATTGTATTTTGGTGATATTACTGTAGTATTCTGGTGGTATTATGGTAATATTTGGGCGATATTATGGTGTTATTTTGATAATATTTTGGTAGTATTCTAGTAATATTCTGGTATATCATCACCAGAATATCACCAGAATATCACCAAAATTTCATCATAATATCACCAGAATGCCGCAGAATATCGCCAAAATATCACCATAATATCACTAGAATATCACCATAATATTACCTTAATATTATCATAATATCACTAGAATATCACTAGAATACCAAAAAAATACCACCAAAATACCATCATAATATCACCATAATATCACCAAAAAATCGCAAGAATACTATCAAATTATCATCATAATACCACCAAAATACTATCATAATACTACAAGAATATCACAAAAATATAATCAAAATATCAACAGAATATCTCAGAATACCACAAGAATACCATAAGAATATCACAAGAATATCACCATAATATCACCAGAAGATCACTAGAATATCATCATAATACCACTATAATATCAACAAAATACTGCCAGAATATTACAAAAATACTATCGGAATATCACTGAAATACCATCATAAGACTACAAGAATACTACCGGAATATCACCGGGCAGTCTTAAAGCCAGGTCGCGTGAAAATTAGTTTTTTTCATTTTTTTTTTTTAATTCGCAAAAACTCGGCCCCACTACTTTAGAAAGGGTGTTGTATTATTGGAATCTGCATGGTATGTACTTCGGACGTAATATTTTCTCACAAGTGGAGGGCAAGGAGGATGCGGCTGTAGGGAAGGTGCAAGAGGGGCTTGGTGGCAGCAGTGAGGTGTTGGCTAGGCTTGGCGGAAGTAGGGAGGGCGCTGGCAAGTCCTGGCGACAGCAGGACGGTCGTAGGCAAGGCTTGGCGGCAATAGGGAAGGTGCAAGAAGGTTGGGCGGCAGCGGGGGAAGGTGCAGGAAGGCAAGGCGGTAGCATGGAAGAAGCTAGAGGGGCTTGGCGGCGGTAAGGAGGATGTTGAATGGTCTTCGTAATAGTAGTGAAGGTGCAAGAAGGTTGGGCAGCAGTAAGGGAAGGCGCAAGAAGGCAGCAGAGAAGGAGTATGGCGTGAGATGAGATAACCACCACCTTAGAGCAGGATATAGTCGGATTTGCACCTTTCCTCAGATACAACCCTAAAAAGAGATGAGACACCTATCGGTAGGAACTCTAAAATTAAAAAGAACAAAACTGCGCCCTAAAATACTCAAACAGCATATATATATATATATATATATATATATATATATATATATATATATATATATATATATATATATATATATATATATATATATATATATATNTATATATATATATATATATATATATATATATATATATATATATATATATATATATATATATATATATATATATATATATATATATATATATCGGGGGTTCCCGCCCCTTGAAACATCTGTCCCATCCAGCCTCCTGCTGGACCGAGAGGACTAAGGCAAGCCCCGCATCATGTACGATTCTTTATTTTCACAGTAAATGCCTCTTTTTAATTGACCATCTTTAGTACCGAACTTCCTTTTTTTGAGGTTTTAGATTTTATATTCCTGCATTTAAGATCTTAGGCTTGATTAGGTGTTGTGAAAGAAATTTTGAATCCATTTATGTTTGCTTTTTTTGGGAGTTGTCGGCCGTCATGAAGTCATTCATATGCCTTTTCAAAACATCTTTCTTTCATGAGAATGCATTGTCTAATCCAAAAATTTTGATGCCAAAATTGATGTTGGAATAAGAGTGTTAAGAGGAAGCTTAATGCAGGTTAGGATACGGTTTCGTTGAACTGATCTAAAGAGAAAAAAATCTATGAGCCTCATGTTAACCGGGCACTTGGAACCTCTCTAACAAAGAGTATAATTCCTCCTTATTTATATTTTGGCAAACTATTGATCCTACCCTGAAATCCTTATTCCATTTATTTATCATGTGGGGGCTTTGAGAATATTTGGATGTTCATATTTCCCCTTGGTGGTTTTGAAATTGCAGCATAGTAGACTGAAGCCTGTTCTATTTAAATTACTCCGGCTGTTCCCAAAATGATGGCTTATGTTCATTTATCAAGATTTAACTCAATTCCAGGAACTTATATTATTCATTTCTTTGTTCTATATATTTAACTTATTTCGTCACTCTTAAGTTTTTTTTTTTTTTTTCCCTCAACAGTCAGAAGGTGGAAAAAAGCTCCCATTCATTCTTGTGATAAACTTGGAGGTACGTATAACTCAAATTAGTTGATTAATTTCGATTACTGTATTTGTTTCCTCTTATTGCTTTGTTTATCAAATTCTACAAATTAAAATAGGAGTAGAATTATTTTTCCAACTCAGAAACTGCTTGTAAAAAACATGTTCAGTTTTTGCATCGAAAATAAAAGAATTAATTTTCCTTTTCAATCTCTATCTAAGATAAGTTGCTTGTTCATTTACTGCTTTACCCTCTTCGGCTCCCATTCTGTTAGATTATGCATTACTATCTTGGAAATATTCTTTTTTTTGTTGTGCCCAGGTGCTCCCGTTATTTATGCAGGCTATGCTCAATCAGTTTGTCATCTTTTATTTGTTATGCAGTTTTTTGATCCCAATGAAGTTTTTTTTTTCTCAAAATGGCATGTTATTGAATCATCTGATAGTCTCCCAGAAAACAATAGTGGTTTAAGATGATTCCTTCCTTTCAAATTTCTCTTCCACCAGTTATACAAAAGTCTTTAGAGTAGGTTTATGCATAACTCTTCTTCATTACTTTGACCTGATTTTGAATCATGTGCTTAACTATGAGTGTTCTAAAATCCTCATTTAAACACATGCCGACCCATTTCTGAGATTATGATATATGGTCCTGTATGATTGGAGTCTAGGCATGTTGCAAAGGTTTTTTTTTGGTTTTTAGGTGTAACTGCGACTGACTTTTACTTCAAATCAAAAACTTTAATGATTAGAATCCTTTCTCTAAATGGATGAAATGATTGGATGTTTGTGGCATTTGTTCTGTCCAGCTCGGTTGGGATTATAAAATTACTGATGATTTAAGACATACTTTTAGCCTGTTGCTTCTGTAGTAACAATCCGGGAGGAATTATGTCTTACTCTCCTTTATTTCATATATTTCTTTCTATCCTTGTTTTTAGTTTTATTCCTCTTTTTAATTGTTGTCTTTTTTTTTTTCTTATGTCTCTAATTGTAGATGATGGCTCTTTGAATGCAGATCCCTGCGAAGCCCTTCTACAGTTTGGTTCTGTATTATGGTGCTGAGAGACCCATAAATAAACAGTCACTATTGGGAAGATTTGTTGAAGGAAGTGATGTGTTTCGAGATTCAAGATTTAAACTTATACCAAGCATTGTGGAGGTAGGTTACCTTTTATAAGGAACCATTCAGTTTGTATATCTTTATTGTGTCCCTCCCCACAACGATCCTTTATCAGTCGACATGAGAAGTAACAGAAGCAAGTGTGATTCAGCTAATTGAATATACGTTCAACAGGCAGTTTGGTATCTTACTCATCGGAATATAGTGGGAGATAAATCCAATAGCCTAAATTCACCTGGAGGAACGCATAAGACATTACTCCAATTTAATCAAACAATGCAAATTAAGTAACCCCTTTTGAATATTGGTAATAAAATAATAATAATAATAATAATAATAATAATAATAATAATAAAACAATGCAGATTAAGTGGAGGTAATTCAAAACATATCATTTAAATATATTTACAAAGCATGTTAAATATATCAAAATTGTTATATAAAAAAAAAAAAAATCTGTTTGATTTTTAATCTCAAACTTTATTTATCTTACGATAGTTGCATACCAAAAAATGATTACATGATTTTACTAATTCTGCTCAGCTTTAACTTTTTCATTTTTTTTTCCTTTAAAAATAATTATAACAATCTAATGAGTGCCTCATCAAGATAAATAAATACAATGCATAATTAAAATAACCAGAGAATTGAAAAAATAACATTATCTAATCTAATTTTTTTTTATCATTGTAAAAGAAAATCAGCTAAACAACTGGTCTTATAATAAATAAATATTTTCATGAAAAAATATTTTAAGATGAGGTTATCATTTATAATATTATATTGACATATGCACGATTGATATCATACTAGTTTAATTTTTCATATATATATTTTTCTCTCTTTTATTTCAATCATTACTTAATATAGAATGGAAATAGGTGTCATAATCATATTAATTTGACGAACACTTTACATTAATATGAGTTTTCCTTTCTCTTTTTATTGATACATGCCTCTTGGTCATATAGGGCTCATCTTTCTCGCTTTATCTGTAAACGTTATTATATTTATTTATGTGCTCATCTCTGTCGCCCAAATTGTAAAGATATCATTAACATAACATTAGCAATTTATCCCTCATATCATGATATTTCTTAAGCTCAATATTTTTGCATCATTGAACATTTAAATAAACATGTGAATAATTTAGAACATGTTGAAGAACAATGTATGTAAATTTGCTAAATATATGCTGACTGGATGTCTTCATTTAAAAGTATGACTATTAACAAAAATATTAATATAATCAGGCTGTATTTAATTTTGAGCTTATATCAACCAATTTTTTTTATAGTCATTTATTCATGAATAATAATATTATTAATATTTTACACTATTGCCATTCAAAAAGTTGAAGAAAATTTACCTTTTCTGTTAGAATTTGTATAACTTTTCCACTTTGACGATTTACCTCTTCGAGATGAATATCCTGAAAATTCTTCTTTTGTAAACAATCTCCATGTTACTTCTCATGCAAGCCTATAAACCTATCACTTTTACTTGAAATCAATTTGTAAGGGAAACATCAAAATTCAAAATTTGAATTAGAAAACTAAATTTCTTACCCATTTCTCTTTCCTTCCTCTTCTTTTATTCTCCTCTCCTCTTCTTCTTTACTTTTCCTCATCTTCTGTTCTTGTTCTTCTCTTATTTCTGCCTTTTTCTTCTTCTTTTACTGATTTCCTTTTACCTGCACTTCCCAGTCCTCTGTTACAGCTAAACGAAGGGTTTCGGGATGGAATGATTGAATGTTAAAGATTGTAACATATAAACTTATAAATATAGTTAAGTTATTATAGATCTACATGCTTTATTTCTTATTTAATCTTAGCCATTGCATAAATCCTAACTAATGCATGTTCTTGTAAATTGAAAAGATGAAAAATCCACTTAATGCTGCAACAGTAAAACTAAAATAAAACCTTGAAAAAATTATCAAAATCAAAATTAATTTTATAACTACTTCGTATTTGAGAATTAGCATGTAGTTCTTCATAACTATAGATTATTTTAATATATATATATATATATATATATATATATATATATATATATATATATATATATATATATATATATATATATATATATATATATATATATATATATATATATATATATATATAATAAAATAATCTTTTTGAATGGTAAAATATAAACGAATTGATTTTTGATAATTTTTGGAAATTTTAAATTTTAGGTATTTAATTTATTTGGAATATTTTTGCATTTGTTCCTTGTAAAAATTGAGTATTACCTAAAGTATCCCAGGAGCCTGCACTTATATAATATTTGACGAACTGCTAGGGGTATTGGATGGTTAAACGTGCAGTCGGCACTAAGGCCTGTCTTCTAGGGAAGGCAGTCACATGCAGATACCTTCGCGAGGATAACTTTCTAGAGGTAAGCTCTCCATATTCTGCTGCCTTTCTGCTTTTCCAAATGCTTTATATGATGCCATTTCTGTTTGGTATTATTTATGTGGGAAATTTGCATACATATGTATTTACATATCTCACACCTAAACTTTCATATTGACATATATGGTGCTTTGGTGCTTTAAATCTATGCTAGAGAATGTTTAATTCACCTTTAAAGTGTTGGTAGTGCCTTTTTTTATGTGATATTAAAGATTTGAGTTCTATGTGTGTAAATATGAAATTCTATCTGTAAGGTATGTAAATATATAAGAATTGTGTGCTATGTATTTGAATGCCTCTTTATTGTTATCATGCCTTTTTGGCTTCCACAATTTTCTAAGTTAAATACGTGCCTTTCATGCCACAGCTAAATGCTTGCTTAATGGTTAACATTTAGGTTAAAAAATCCTCATGCACTGAGAATTTTAATGAGATGTAATTCATACTTTGCTAAGAGCTTGTTGCTCGTCTAATGGTCTGTTCTCTATGGACACTGAATCAGTTTTGATCTTGCAGATAGACGTCGACATTGGCTCTTCATCAGTCGCCAGACATATCATGGGTTTAGTTCTTGGATATGTCACTGGCATTGTTGTTGATCTAGCAATTCTAATCGAGGTTTGCTGCTTTGTAACTCACTATGAATGCCTTATTTTGGAAGATTTACATACATACCACTCAATTCCTATTTATTTACATATCTAACACGTAAACATCTATTTTTGCATACATACCACCTTACATATGCATGAAAAGGTGGAATTCACCTTGTTAAAGTTCGTGATATTTTTGATGTGATATAAAAGATTTGTGTGGTGAGATGCCGAGATTTTTGTAGTTCAGCCAAAACTGACCTATGTTAATGGGATACGAGTAAATAATTTCCCTTAAATTTAAGTACACCCAAATTTATTAGAAGAAAGAAGGTGAATCTCTCATGCCAAACAAAACTGGGAATAATACTAGAGAGAAACTGTGTGAAAAATATTTAATTAATACAAAAAGTTGGCCACTTAAAAGTTCCTCAAAAGGGTACATTTCCAAACATGTATAAAGTCGTTATAGAATTTTTGGCACCATTTTTTGCTTGTATAAAGATGTTACTACCTGATCTCTTCCCCCGCTCCCCCACTTTTTAAATCTTTTTTTCTGTTAAGCCTTTACTCTCTTTTTTACTCTCCTTCATGAATACTCTCCCTCTGTTTTTATTTCAACAACAATCACTTCTTTTGAAGGCCCCAAAAGCACACTCAATCAAAGCCTGACAGCCAACAATCTTAAACAAAATTTCCCAGCAGCATGCCAATCAATGCAATATATAAAAAACATTTTGAGATGGTTTCAAATCTGATTAGGTTTAAATTTTGACCTAAAATTATAAAAAATAATAACGGTCATTTAAATACATACCACCCAATTCTTTTGTATGTACATATCTAACACCTAAACGTTGCTTTTTACAATCATAACAAAAGTACCACTATATAAACTCTTAAAAAGTGAAATAGGCATTTTTATATACATAGGTAAGATGGCATATTCGGGAAAATTGAAGTTTAGGTGGTCGATATGCAAATTACCTAAGAATTGAGTGGTATGCTCGTAAATTTTCCAAATAATAAACTGTTTGAAAAACTTTTGATTTTATCCTATATATAAATCTATATATATATATCATAAAAATTCACTTATTTAAATTTGATAATTAATTATTTGAACAAAAAATTCTAACAATTGTGATAATTCTATTAAGGATGATGATTGTGCCATGTACTGCTGTAGTGACCATTAGCTGCATATGAAGGAATAACATTAAAAACAATTATCATGCATTGTGTTACAATTAGACAAGCTAAAACATTTTATTAGTGTTGAACAAAGTTGTTCCTATAATGTTGTTGGATCCAAACAATGTCAGACAAATTTTAAGCTTATTTGATTCTCTGTTAGTAAGATGCAAGTTGCCACCGTGATAATTTTTAGCACTAATTAGGGCTGCAATGTTGATTCCTATTGGTAACTACAATTCTATGAAATACAAACTGTAACTCAAGGGGCATTTACATAATTATCTCACAATTCTTATGTATTTACATATATAACCCCTAATCTTTCATATTTACATGCATAGCAGTGCTCATATCTTTAATATAATATCAAAATGCCGATATCACTTTTTAAAAGGGAAATACACCTTTACCTGCAGAGTTTTATGACAAAAAAGTGTTACAAATATAAATATGGAAGTTTATGTGCTAAATATATAAATATATAAGACTTGCATGGCCAATACATAAAGTTCCTTAAAAAAATATGCTCTATTTTAGAACTTATTCAGTTTTTTTTTTTTTTTTTTCTCAATTTCCTTTCAATTTTGTTTGGCAAACAAAAAGATAGTGTGTATATTTATCTTTGGATAATGGTGAAATAACTCGCTATAAACCTGCTATTTTTTTCAGGCCAAGGAAGAAAATGAACTTCCTGAATTTATTTTGGGGGCAGTTCGCTTAAACCGACTGAGGCTGGACTCTGCGGTGCCAAATCCTTAAATCTTTACTGCTCTTAAATAAAATATTATTCCCCCTAAGAATTCTTATGAATGAATGCTTAATTTATTTCAAAAGATTAAGCAAATATATCGTATTGGTGTTTTATATTAACTATTCTTTTCAATGAATTGATTATTTATGGATATAGCCAATACTAAAATGGTTAGAATTTGCTGTCTGTATATCAAGGTTTGTCTGTAGAGTAATGATTGCATTTACTCTATTATGATCTGACATTGCATATTTGGATCATGAAAACAGGTTTGTGATGTTGATGAAGATTGTTGTGTCATTTCCTGATACTGGTGCAATCTTTGATATTTTAGAGCTGTTTATGTTAATGAAAACATTTGTATTTTGTGGAGAATTTAAATGATAGGATACTTGCATTGTTTCTTATATAAAAACCCATAGTTCTCAAGGCAAAGCACCAAAATTTTATTAAAATAACAATTGATTTTCCTCTTCATACAAATCAGATATGTGGATTGATATTGTTGATATCAGTTGTGCCAAGTATCAGTATTAGATATAATATCATTGGAGATAAATTGGAGTTGAAATGAATTTATTGTCCTTGCCATAAATGTTAAGTAAAAAATAAAGCATCATGAAGATGCTAGGAAATTTAGTATGAGTTTGAGTACAATATAATATTTTTTTAAAAAATGGTAGTATTATTATAAAATGTTTATAGATTGAATAACTCTTTATAATGCTTTTTAATAAAACTTGATTTGAACGTATAAGATCAATTGAAGTTTAAGCTTAAAATATTAAGTATATTGGTGATAATTATTGGCCTCTCGATCTTCATAAGTCTTGATTCTTAACAACTTACCTTCTAAAGAAGATGAAGTCATGGAATGTCTTTAAGATAAAAGTCTTATTAGAAACTCAATATGATACAGTTGGGATGTTGCTCCATGGTAAGTGTGTAGTGACTTCAAACATTTTTTAGGTTTAAGTTTTTTGAAAATTTTAGATGAATGTTTAACTTCTTAAAGAAAAGAAACTTGAAGTCAAGGTTAGCATATGTTCTATGTCAAAATTTTTTGAATAAATGGCACCATAACAAAAAACCATGAAAAAACATAGAAACTAATGTGAGTGTCACGCCTAGCTTTTATCAAGAAAAAGAACAAGTTATAATCTTAAAAGAGAAAATGACGCACAAAAAGAAAACATAAAAATGAAAGATACAATAAAAAAAAAACTAAGATAAAAAACTAGCAGCAGCAGCAGAAACAAGAACAGGAGGAGCAAGGTGTCCAACAACTGAAAGTAGCCAGAAGATGAGAACAGTACAATCTTCAAAAGGTGGCTCAGTAAAAGTCAACAAAGCATGAGAGAAAAACACATTGAAGAAACATTATACCGCAAGCTAATCAAGTAACAAGAGGAGAGAATCACCTGCAACAGATCAAACAAAGAGCAACAATCAAAGAGATAACAAATAAAACTGTAAAAAGAAAATGAAACAGCATGCATAAACAAAATAAAAAAAAAAAAAGAAAAAAGAAAGAAGTAAACAAAAAAAATGAGCTCAGAACTTTCCTCATAAGAATATTAAAATTTCATCTATTGTTTAGAATACAAACCGATACTGGTTGAATTTTAATATAGATTGGAATTCATCAATGCTCGATACTGAATCTCAGAAAAATGTAAAGATCAAGATAAAATAACTTAATTATGAAAATCATCAATTGATAAAGCCATCCAAGAAAGGTGAAAACAAAAACTAGCAACAACCGTAGAAACAGGAACTTGAAGAGCAGAAGATCCATCAACTGAAAGCAGTCATAAAATAAGAGAACACCAACATCCCCAAAAGATTGCTCATAAAAAGTCCACAAAACAGGAGAGTCAAACCCAATGAAGTAACACCAGACCACAAGCAAAACAAATCTCAAGGGAAGGGTGAACCAACTGCCATAGAGAAGGATTTTAAAATTCCATCCTAAGTTCAGAATATAAAATATATTCTAACAATGGTTGAATTTTAAAACGACTAGAATTCAAGAACACTCAATACCAAATCTCAGCAAAAAAACAAAGATCAAGATAAAATAACTGCAAAGTAGCAAAACAAAAATAGAAAAACTATCATGGACCAATAAAGTAACAATGGCAAAACACTCAATATCCACCAAAAGATGGAAATCAGAAAAGGAATCATAACAAATGGAACGATGCTAAAAGTTGTCTAAAATGCCATAAAATTCAATAATAGTACTAGGTATATTCCTTTTAAATTTTCAATTCCTACTTTTAAAAATGATCATCCAATGAATATTGTGAATAATCAATAGAATTAGATTTATTTTCAAAGATTATAATATTCTTTTCGTTCTAAATGTAATGAGCAGTAATTTGCAAAAAAAAAAAAAAAAGGATGAAATCCTCTCTGAATTTGAGAAGAAATATATTTGGAATGATACAAAACTTAAAAGAAGTTAGAAGGAACTATGAAAAAATTACCAATATGAACACATTTATTAAGAAGATAATGTGAAATAGGACATTCAAAGAAAAGATGATCATGGTCCTCAATACTATTTGAACAAAGAACACATGTATTATGAAAATTAATTCCATGAAGATTAAGACCTTCATGAATGATTTTCCAAACAAAAAAGCAATTTTAATAATGTATCCTTTGAAAAACAAGTTTAAACCAATCAACTCTAAAAAAAGATTCAAATATATAATGATAATATTTGTTCTCATTTCTCCAAAGACAAGAAAGACCTTGAGATATAAGAATGAGATCAATTTCATTAATAAAAATAAAAGGAGTATTGATTAAAATATCCAACTTCCATCTTTTGTTTCATAAAACATCACAAATTTTAAATTTTTTAAGAAGATTGAACCAATTAAAGATATTCCTCACACTTACACATCATGTGAATGGATGGCTCGCCACCGAACCAATCTATTGTTTAATTCCCTCCAACAGGAGTTACAATCTTTCACTCCTTATGGCATCTCCATGGGTTGTCATAGGCGTCCCTCCAGGTCATTGCTTCCTTGGCACGCCCTCCCATGAGGTCAATGCCTTCACTTCACACTTAACCCACTGCCTCCACATCATACCCACCCTCCAGGTCACTCCCTCCATGCCACACTTAACCCTCCGGGTCACTGCCTCCACATCATACCCACCCTCCAGGTCACTCCTTCCATTGCACACTCACCTTTCAGGTCATTGCCTCCATGCCACATCTACCCTCCAGGTCACATGCCACATTCATTTTTTTCACTTATGTTGTATGGTTTGCATGCATCATTAGTCACTTCTGGCACATTTGTCACTAGTATACGCATTGTACGGTAGTGGCGAATGTTTTCCATCTTTCGATCTTCGTGCATTTCTTCGATTGTGTCAATGAGAAATCTAGCTCGTTAACTGAGTGATCTGTTGCTGGTCACGACGGGGTAGCAAGTATTGCCCACGGGGATGTCTCGGTGGGGCAATACTAGCTACCACCCCATTATTAGCACATGTGTTGTGTTAAAATTCCAATGGATCTAATAGGTGTCACTTAGGCTTTCTATTTCTTAGGAACTATTTTAGAGAGTACAAAAATCTATATTTTTATTACTTATATGCATTATATTTTCAAAATCTATTTTTTAAGTTACTTGCATATTTAGCTTAGACATTACATAGGGTCAATCTTTCAAAAGTTTTTCAAAACATGCATCTAGTGGCACCTCTTATAATCCTTAGATCTTTAGGATTGGGTCAGTGACAGCGGCCTCATCAAAAAATACATTAACCTTTTGACATAATCCTGCATTCACTTAGATTTTATGTTAGTACACTACGTTAGAAGGTGTGCTAGGCTAATGACAAGGATGCTATATAATCTTTTTTGATATCTTGGCTATAGTTCTGTGCTGGTTTAGTTGCCCTAGTGAAGAATCATCTTTTGTGTTTTTGGTTTGCTTGCATGTTTACTGTTTTGATATGCATTATAGTATATTAGGTCGGTCTACTTGTAAAGGGTCATGCCTAAAATACACACCACACGTGTAAAATTTTTTTTCAAGTTATCTGATGATAATTTATTTAGAAAGATTTACTCTTATAATGAAAATTGTTAATTTTGTAATAAATTTTTACCTTTCATGAAAATTATTCAGAAATAGCATAGACTTTAGTATCATAAAAATATAGTTTTGTTTTATAGCCAAAATAAATTCCATACTTTGGTTGCATGTTGGAATAATTTATTGCCTTCACCAAACTTAGTAATGTAAAAGAGAGTATTAATAAGGATTATAAAGTTTAATAAGAGCTCATTAAATTCTTGAACATATAAAAAAATAAGCATAAACTAAATTATTATTATTATTATTATTATTAATTAATTATAGTATAAATCATTATATTTTTTAAACAAATACCTCTTCAAAAAAAACAAAAAATAGCATTTTATTTACACTTTCAAAATAAATGAAAATAAAATAAATGAGAATATCAAAATAAAATCCTCATTTTTTTGCATAAAATGAGCCCTCAACCATATAACTTAACTTTCAATCTTATCTCTCTCTCTCTCTCTCTCTCTCTCTCTCTCTCTCTCTCTCTCTCTCTCTCTCTCNAAAATAGCATTTTATTTACACTTTCAAAATAAATGAAAATAAAATAAATGAGAATATCAAAATAAAATCCTCATTTTTTTGCATAAAATGAGCCCCCAATCATATAACTTAACTTTCAATCTTCTCTCTCTCTCTCTCTCTCTCTCTCTCTCTCTCTCTCATTATTTGTCCTCAAACGGTATAATGCTGCTGGATCGTGTCGATGTCCAAACCCTTAAGCCTCACCACCGACTCCACGTGTCCCTTCAACGTCAGCACCTCTCTCAGCCTGTAAAAACGGTGAATATACTGTGTCAGACATTTCATCGAACAGTTTGCGTGCGACTTAAAAGATATTGTACTTTACCTCGCTACCTCCGCGCGGCGCTTAGCCTGCTCTGCGATCTCGGAGAGCTCGCGGTCATGGAAAAGCCCGCAGCCCTCCGCTGGCTGCAGCCCATGAAGCGTGCGTTGTGCCGCAGCCCACAGCGCCTCGCGTTCTCCTATCCCGTAATCCTTCTTGCTCGTAAACGCGGTCTTGTTCTGCAACAGATTATCCCACGCCTTGCCGCTTAAAGCGTAGCGGGTGATGAACTTGAGCACGTCCAGAGGGAGGTAGGTGATGAAGCTGAAGATCCAAATGACGCCCGCCCATCCCCAACCGATTCCATCAATTCTGGCGAACTCCCAGGAAGCGCACACTGCGATCAATGTCGCAACCAGCTGCGCTGCAAGGAATGCAGTCACGAGCAGCATTCCTGGGCGTTCGACGAATGACCAGCTCCTCGATCTTGTTACAAAGATGAGCGCTTGGCTTATTATGCTCACTTGCAGGTAAAGCGCCGCGGTAAGCTGGTTAGGGTTTTCTTTGATCGGATGAACCCCGAATTTCTTCTGCAACAAGATTTGAAATGTTGGTGATAAGTTGTTTTGATGAATTACTGCTGTCGAGGGTAAAGAGTAATACTGACAGTGAAAAAGTCGGTGTCGTGGGCGAGGTAGAAGAAGATGACGGTCATGACTGCCATGTACGCGCCGAGGATGACACCCGTCGCAAAAATTTCCTTCAGCTTCCATGAATCCGGAACAGGGGATGGCTTCACGCGATCCTTCGAGATGGTCATGATGGTTCCATCGTTGAGGATGGCGATGATGAGAATCATGAAAGGGGAGAAATCGAAACGCCAGATTAAAGCAATGAGCATGAATCCGAGGACGATACGAATGGTGATCGACACCGCGTAGATGGTGTAGTTCTTCATTCTCTGGAAAATGGCGCGGCTTGTCAGCACTGCGCTGATGATGACGCTCAATCCAGGCTCTGTTAATACAATGTCGGATGCGCTTCTCGCCGCATCGGTGGCGTCCGCCACCGCGATACCGATGTCCGCCTTCTTCAGCGCCGGCGCGTCGTTAACTCCGTCACCGGTCATGCCGCAAATGTGTTTTCGTTCTTGAAGTCGCCGCACGATTTCGTATTTGTGCTCCGGGAAAACTCCGGCGAAGCCGTCGGCTTTTTCAATGAGTTCGTCGATTGGGAGTCCGGTTACCTCTGTTGATTTCTCGTCGAGTAGGGTTGATGAAGGGTACATGTTGGTCCCCATCCCGAGTCGCCTCCCGGTCTCTTTTCCGATCGCGAGCTGGTCGCCGGTGATCATCTTCACGTTGACGCCGAGGTTGAGCGCCCGGCGAATGGTTTCCGCACTGTCGTGCCGCGGCGGGTCGAAGAGAGGGAGGAGGCCGAGGAACTCCCATGGCCCGCCGGCGCTCTCCTTCGTCATTTCAGGAATCTGCTGACGAGCTACGCCGAGGGATCTCAGGCCGCGATCTGCAAATCTGTCGATTAAAGCGTGCACCTTTTTTATTGCATCCTCTTTAAGGCCACAGAGCTGGATTATCTGCTCCGGCGCGCCTTTACTAGCCCGATGCCATTTCCCCTGTTCGTCGATATAGGTAATGGCGGTGCGTTTCTCGACAGGGTTGAATGGTAAGAAATGAACCTCCTTTATCCCGGCGCGTGCCTCTTTAGGGTCGGCGAGCATGCCGACGATGCAGGCGTCAATGGCGTCCTGGTTCTCGACACGGGATGCACGCGCGGCGTACAGTAAGAGGTCGTCTTTATCGATATCTTTGGTATAAATTTCGATCAGACTGCGGTCGACGGTGAGCTTGTTGAGCGTCAAGGTGCCAGTTTTATCTGAGCAGAGCACGTCCATGCCGGCCATTTCTTCAATGGCGGTCATACGCTTGGTGATGGCACCTTGCTGCGATAAACGGTGGGATCCGATCGCCATGGTAACTGAAAGTACAGTGGGCATGGCGATGGGGATGCCGCCGATGAGCAGAACAAGGAGATTGTCGATGCCATCACGGTACTGCCGGCTCTGGACAGGGTACATGACGACAATCTCTACAAGCATGCCAATGGCGATGGAACAGATGCAGAAGTTACCAATTGCGGTGAGAACCTTTTGAAAATGGCCGACGTTGTTTGTGTTGTCGACGAGGTGAGCTGCCTTGCCGAAGAAGGTGTGGACGCCAGTGGCGATCACGATGGCTTCGATCTCGCCCTGTTTGCAGGTGGAGCCGGAGAAAACTTCGTCTCCGGGGTGCTTGTTAACGGGAAGAGATTCGCCGGTGAGGGCGGATTGGTCTATCTTAAGTGGATCACCTTCAAGAAGACGGGCGTCGGCAGGGATAATATCCCCGAGCTTGATGCTGATGATGTCGCCGGGAACAAGAATGGCGGCGTCCTGCTCCGTCCACCGGCCGTCACGGAGGACTTTGGTTTTTGGCGCGAGTCCGGCCATCAGCGCGGCCGCAGCGTTACCTGTTGATGCATAATTCAATCAAAATGGAGCATTAAGTACCTGTTGATTAAATATTTCTTTACCAGCATTATTCTCCTCAATGAAGCTGATGGTGGAATTGATGAAGAGCAGAACTACGATGCCGACGAAGTCCTGCCAGTCCGGCGGCTTTCCGCCTCCATTGGCTAGTACGATGGCCATCAAAGCAGCAGTCTCCATGACCCATGACAGGGGATTCCACATGAAGCCGAGGAACTTGAGCAACTTGCTCTCCTTTTTTTCCTCAAGCTTGTTGGGACCGAAGAGCTGAAGCCGCAGCTCACCGTCGGCGGTGGTGAGACCAGCGGTGGAGCATTTGAGCTGGGAGAAGACTTCCTCAATAGGTATGCTCTCGAGATCCACCGCCTCGTTCTTGATGTCTTCCAAAGACTCCATTTTTATTAGTTTTTGAGGTTGAATGGAGGAAGAAGATGGCAATGAACTTCGGTGGGCTGGCACGGACGGCGCAATGCGTGGCGGCGTCAGGCCGTCATGGAAGAATGTGAAGGAATGTGGGGGGCAGTTGGAGTCTAAAGCGGAAGGAAAGGGAAGACGATGGATTTATAGAGGTTTGGGCATAGCTTGGAAATGGCTGTAATGGCGGGAGATTGCTGGTAGGGGTAGTTACTTTCGCATTGCGGGCGTTTATTTTTTGTGGCTGAGGTGAAGCTTCGGCGGATTTTGCCGGACGCCCTCAAATAGTCAATAAGAAAAATTGCCTATTATTGTTGAATCTTTTAAGTATAATTTGTTAACTAATTGGGGAGATTCTTTGAATGGGAATAGTGGAGCTGGAGAGTAGGGTCGACAAAATGGCTCATGTTCAACTTATTAAGTAGTTTATGTTTCGATTTGTTCACTGAGCAAACGAGTCGAACACATTTAATTTTTTTGCGTTTGATATATAAACGAGCCGAACACGTTCGTTTTCTGCTTGTTTTAACTCGAAATAATAATTTATATATATATATATATATATATATATATATATATATATATGTATATATATATATATATAGTGAGTATTATTTTAAAATAATTTTATTGATTGAAATGCTACAAAGATTTATAATCAATTAAAATTACTATTAAAAAAAGAATAAAAATATATTAATTTTTTTTAAAGTAAATATTTGAATATAAATAATAAAATTTAAATTTTGCCCTACCATTAATATCCTACGGTCGTGTCATTAGGGCTGTCGAAATAGCTCGTTGTTCGTGAATAGCTCATGTTCGGCTCGATAAGCAAGCGAGTCAAACAAATATAAATTTTTAAGCTCAATATAAATGAGTCCCACACAAACTATAACATTTTTTAACAAGCCAAATCTAGACTGCTCAAGCTCTACTTATTTAGACCCGCAACTGCTACATGCATGACTAGGATTGTCAAAATGGTTTTTTTGTTCGTGAATAACTCGTATTCGGCTCGCTAAGCAAATGAGTCGAACACAAATAATTTTTTTTGTGCTTGAAATATAAACGAGTCGAACATGAACAATCGTATTTTTTAACAAGTCGAACACGAGTTGAGCCTGGTGTCACCTCCCAAAAGAGCTCTTAGGGGTGGTGGGCAGCCCAAGACTTAAATACTGTTTTTCGGTCCTATACCTAGCCGATGTGGGATTTTTTGACCGTGACATTCTCATTTACTCAATCACGTGTCGCCCTCGTCACGGATCGACTTCACCGAGGGTCCCACTGGACCATGGAGAGTCTACACACCTGACAGGCAGTAGTTTACTCGGATACCACTTGTCACCTTCCAAAAGAACTCTTTTGATGTGGTGGGCAACCCAGGACTTAAATACTGTTTTTCATCCCTACACCTAGTCGATGTGGGACTTTTTGTCCGTGACACTAGACTTGCTTGTGTTCAGCTCGTTTACACCCTAAATAGAGGGTATTTTTAAGCTTGGATTTTTCCTCTCTTTTTTTCTCATTTATATGTCATGTAGCTTGTGTATCCGTGAAGGGGTCTAAATATGAAATATAAAATATTAGGTTGTAGGTCTTATGGTACAAAGCCTAAGCATACTCGTTAACAAGACTAGCGAGGATTGTTATGTCGTTTATAAATGACGATATGTATATAGACAAATTGGAATTTTATTTCTTCTGCCTTGAAAATTTGCTCGTCAAGATTGGTGGTGTGGCCAGATAGTTGTCGATGAGCTTGTTTTGAAGGTCTGATTTGTTCATGTGAGCATGTAACAATAACTCGAGTAATGTGATCGAGCTCGTTTAAACACTTAAGCTTAGCGAGTCTATTCGAAGGAACTCGCAGGAATACTAATGTTCTTCGAAAATACTCGCATGGTTGTTCTGGGCAACAAGGTGTTATGTAGCTTCTTACTTTTAAAGGTATTGCTAACACCTACGGTTGCATGGTCAAAATCAAATTATCAAGAGCATGGCTAATGGACTCTGATCATTGAAACCATGAGGCCCATTTAGTATTTTGGTTTTCTAGTAATGAGGAGATCTCTGGTTCGGGGCAGTGAGAACCTCTGTAGCTTGTTACTTGCAGGGTCTTCTAGGTAACGAGGAGCGTTGTAGTTTGTTACTTCCAAAGATACTATTACTGCGAACCATTGCATGTTCATAACCAATAGCATGGCTTGTGGGCTCAGTTCATTGAGCTAAGGAGAACCGTTTATCTTTTTGGGCTTTTTCGTCAGGGTCGTTTTTGGCAGTGATGAGCTCTGTAGCTTATTAATTTCAGGGACGTTTTGGGAAGTGATGAGCTATTCAAAGATACTGCCAAGCACGTACGATTGTGTGATCAGAATCAGACCATTAAGTGCAGGTAGATGGGATGAGGCTCGTTTAATATTTAGACTTTCATGTTGCTTAATGAAAAAGAACAAATTATTGTGCGTGCTTAAAAGATTTTTAGGACTCAAAATCCTAAAAAATTCAATAATATTTTGAAATTATTTCTTACGAGCAGAATGGGAATCCATGGTTTGAAAAGCATTTCAGAGTGTTGTTACTACTTTTTTATTTTTTTTTTAAATTATCTAGAAAGATTTGCATATCTAAATACATAACCTTCGAATTTTTATGTGAATGTCATCTCATTGATACATATATGTTGAATCCGAAAAACATGCCCAAGTTATAAAACATTAGACAGATAGAGAGAGAGAGAGAGAGTTGTAGAAAACAACAAGTAATATGTGATCTTCGATCGTGACATTAACCTCTTTTTTTATAGGAACGGGTCTAGATTCTACAAAATTACATATCAGTATCCTTATTATTAGCATTTTAAAGGAATTTTTGGTAATTACAACCACTTATAATAAGACCGGAGGACTGATTCGATCGATAGGATGGAGGAAAGCCTATCTCTTGGAGGGGGCCAGGCCGCCAGAGTGTGGGTTGTCAGGTTTCTTCTAACACTGGTGCTGCGAGGGGAGAGGAGACGATTGGTGAGCGCAGAGTGTCCTCTAACTTTATAGTGTGTCGTCTTGCGGAAATGGAAGAGCTTTTCTTTCGCTTTATGGGATATCCTCAGGGAGATGGTGACTGAATTGTTGAAGTTCTGGAGAGTCAATTGGGTGGAGGGAGAGGTTGTTGCTTTACGCAAGGAGTTTTCTGTTTTCCAGAGGGAGAAGGTTTTTGTTTGAGGGGAGATAGCACACTTGTGCTCAAAGTCAAAGAAAGTCTCATTGCTCGATAAAGGGATGGTCATGATGATATTTTCAGGTTGGAAGGAGGGTTAATGTATGATAGGTTGTCTCACCGAGGGTTTTTCTCGGGTGACGCAACGAGCGATCATATGGTGAGGTTTTTCTTTTATTAGGCAGTTGTTGGGATTTTGTGCGATGTACACCCCCCTCCTTTTTTGTACATAAATAAATAAAATATAATTTTTGTGTTTTGTTAATCATTAATTTTCTCTGAGTAATGTGTAATCTGTCGCGTCATTATTGTTGGCAACATTTCACATCCCCATGTATTGCATGTTCTTGCATAAATATGTAACTTGTTCCCTCCTCCTACGAAGAAGGGGGTGGTTCCGCCTAAGTGAACATCCTCGCACAATCGAGGAACATAAGTTCAGACGAGCAGTCACTACATTCTCATTGACAGAGAGATCGAGTGGTTCCCAAACACTCCTCTGAATGGAGACTACACCTTGATTCTAATAGAGATATTCTGATCTCTTACCTTTGAGAAGACTTTGATGTTGATGAACAGAAGAGACACGTTTCAAGTGACAGACCGATATCATGCCCTTGCTTGGGGGACTTCACATTTCCAAAGCCTTCTCTTAGATAGAGTCGGGAAGAGGCCAGGAGATTCATTTCGCAAATTTGAAAGCTGAAGCAGAAAGTTGTCATGGAAGAAAAGAGGTTGAAACTTTCCATTGAGGAGAGGCAGCTCGATGCTCAACTGCATGAGGTTCAGCTGTCGGCTTTGTTGAAGAAGAACAAGAAACTTAAGGAAAAGATGTCTTCGCGGATAGTAGGCCCAAAAAAGAATGTTGTTTGCTAATCGTCCTGAGGGTCGATAGCAACCTTCAAGAAGTTCCTTGTTTCTCCAATCGATAGAACAAGATGCCTCCTTCACTAATAACCAACCCAAGTGATTGTCAAAAACCTCGTTCGATTGT
>NEWO01000005.1:1046402-1056715 GCA_003013225.1 Phalaenopsis aphrodite
CGAGCTGAGCTTGGGCTAGCTCGTGTTCGGCCCGTTTACACCCCTATGCACACGGAGCTTCTAAAGGACAAATAAAAAAATTATACACTAGTTATGTACACACGTCATAACTTTTCACATACCACAAAGAATGAGAATTCCATCAAAACATAAATTCATATTCTTAAATAGTTGAAGTTTGCCTTCTTTTTTATGAAATGCATCAACATTACAAACAACGATAGCGAATGAAGTCAATGTGCATCAATGTTAATGACGTCCGCCTTATAGAAAATGTCGTGCATCAATAGCATACATCTTCCTTGTAAGTGATAGAGTGCATCGGTGCATCGTCTTTACAACTAATGGTGTGTCGCTGTTGGTGATGGCAAGTGATGAAATCAGCAAACATTAGTAATGGTGTTGGCATGTGTTAGTCTTTTAAGCAATTGTTTGCATCAACTATTGACAACAAGATTGTTCACAACGATCTAACGATGACAATAGAATGAAAGTAATCTGAAGACAAAAGTCAGACAGAGACAATCAGACGATGAACCTAAGACGGTGCTTGGGTAAAAGGCACTAGGAATTCTCAACCCCCTAAGCTTTCTCCAAATTATAATCTTTATCCGCTGCCCCCCTTCACACAAAGAGTTGAGCCTATTTATATATTTAGAAGTAGCATTTTGCTTATTTCTATGAAAATCCCAAAACAATCAGTCGAACAATAATGAGATTCTCTCAATATTTGAATTGCATGATAATGTTTGATTTAAAGTGAGCTTGAATTCACTCGATTCGTCTTTTGTCAAGATTCCTGATTAGATTATAAGCATGTAAAATTAAGACATGAGCTAACTCTTAAATTAATGGCTTAAATCCTTCTACTATGCTTCAAGTGCTTGATTGGGCTAGTTTGAAAACAAATCTGATCACTTTTTGTATTGATAGGTTTCTCACATCAAGAGCCAAACATTCAATCTACCTGTTGAACATCAATGAAGGATTGTAATATAAAAAATTACAATAAAGAAGAATAATTACTTGTAAGAGTACTATATATTAAATATTATTCTAAAGTCATTATATTTAGGGATAAGGAAAGGCACCTAAAATAAGTTACCCAGTAGACTGCCTATTTATTTGAAGAATTTAAGAGGTTTCAGACGAAGATGGGGCAGACTGTCATAGTGGTGCAAAACAGTAAATAAATTTGCATTGCATTTGTGCTAAATTATGAAATATTATGAACACGACTCAATGACACTGGAAGAACAAGTCAACAGCAATGAAAAAAATTCAATGCATAACGATTATTTCGGAAATCTCATTCGAATTTTACTGTATATGGTTATGCATCACTGCAAAGGAACATAGATGTTAAATTAGAACCAATACCTGCAAGGTTTAGAATGTGTGCTAAAGCAAAAATTAAAGGCTGTTACATATACAACTCGGCAATAGAAGCCACATAAAATTCCAAAAATTATTTAGATTTGTGGCTGTTGTATTTGCAAAATTTAGTTGTATGGAACCAAATAAAACATACAAATCATCAAAGTTCGGAGTAAATTTTCACACAATTAAGTTTGATACAACGTCCTTGGCTGGAATTAATCAATTTCTGCGCTTGGGAAATCATATCATCCAACAGGAGTAAATATGGTAGGAGATGAATTCAGTTAGATAAAAAATGATAAAATCAGTGTTTAGTGATATAAAAAATGGAGAAGAAGTTATATCTAAATGTAATAACTGAGAAAAGAAATATGGCATTCACATAGCTAATAAATAAATATATTCCTATTAGAGTTCAAAATCATAGAGGAATTCGGTAAAGAATATTATGAAAAGCAAACAGTTCAAAATTTACTCCTGTCAAGTCAAATTACACTCATGACTTATAAACGACTTTACTCACTGATTTATCGGATACCCCTGTCAAGTCAAATTACAAATTGCAGGTAACAGCTATAAAATAATAAGTTTGAGTTTACCGACTTGAATTTTTTGTCTTATAATTTAAGTGAGATTTTAGCACAATGATTAAATTTTATGATTTATCGAAAAATACAAAACATCATCAACCAATATTTCCAAAGTTTTAAATGCAATGCAATTTGCAAGTGTTCCTTTCTTGTTTAATGTGCAAAACGCAAAGTTAGTAGAAATTTTAGAAAGTTTCGAGCACACATGGGTTGTATATCATTATCAACTAAACAAAAACAACATCAATCAAAAATTTCCAACAATTTAATACTATATTAAAAATTAAAAAATTCCATTTATTTGAAAGCTGAAAGACAGACAAGTCTAAGAACATCCATAAGAGGTAGTATAAAGCATCAAAAAATGTGAATATAAAATATTGAAAATCATTCTCGAGAAGAAGCTTGTGAACGAAAAGTTGCTAGACTAAACAATTACAGAAAATGGAGGAGGTAATCTTTGGGACATTCAATGAAAAAATTGGCAATCTTCTATGCCATCAGTGTGATTCTTATGGAAAGAAACAATAGGTGGATTACAAGTACAAGGTTGTGTATACAATGGAGGTTGTTAACAGAAGCATTCCTTGACCTCAATTGCATTCACCAATTCTATATATGCTATATGCAATGGAGTGTAGGTGAAATGCCTATTTACCATTGACGATTTATCTTTCACTGAAGATTGATACGCTCAAGGATGTCACTCTTTTTATTGTTAAAGGTATTAACGTGAATGTTGATTGTTACGATGAGTTCTGGTGTTTTTTAAGTAGAAATCACCAGGATGGTTATTCAATCAGATAGCAAATTCTAAATGCCTAGTTCTTAGAATAGAGATTTTGTCATTGTTATACTCTTTCGCATTTTTCTAGATATTGCGAGTTCTGACATTCAACTAAGAACTTTGATTGCTGCAATCCAAGTACATATATGAATGGTCTTTTTAAGACCTTAGATAAGTGTTGCTTAGACGATAATAGGTCATAAATCTTTGACATTCATCAAATGAACAATAAAATGCCAGAGGCATTTGTTTGGTTCTTGTCTAATATTCAACGAGTTTTGTGATTTTTTTAGGGGATGTTGTGCCCTAGCAAATTATGGATAGAAAATCATTCAAACCTTGTAAAACTTTTGATACTCCCGAGAGGAATCCTTGAGGACCATTTTCAAGGTGCTTCCTTAAATGTTGTGAAGATTAGTTGACACTTACAATCAGTTATAGTAAGAAACTTGTCGACTCAAATAAAGCATGAGTCCAACTTCCGTTTATAAGCTTTCAAAATAGGCATTTTGAACTTCGGTGAATGTTGAGATTTCATTATCTAACCAAAGAAGACATTTTGTTGGCTTAACAGAAAGTTCCTTGCGATGAAGAGGAAGATAATTTTTTTTTTCTAGATTCTCTATTCAATATAATGATGGTTATTTAAGATAGATTGATGAAAGGAAATGAAGTCAAATTACAATCATGACTTATAAACAACTTTACTGCTTATGGTTAAATAAAGATATAGTTGACTAATTGGTGAATTTCTGATAGCATTCCACGATTTATTGTTTGTGTTTTCACGTTATTTTCACAGATTTTCAAGAATTTATTTGCACTGAATTGAAAACAATTGATAGTGCTGAAACTCATCAAACTCATAAGCTCACTGTTATTTGCGAGGTGCATTTGGATATAACGCGAGAATGGAGCAAAATAGGCAATCATTTGAAAAATATTTTGAGCTTATTGAAATATTGCAACACTGGCATCAAAGGCATAACCTGACTGCAAAGCGCAGCACTCGCCCTAAGGTGCCACCCACTCCTTGAATAAGTAACTAATGAAAGCACCAACATTCAGAGCACAGGCATCGATGTCTCACACCAAAGCATGAGCTCAAGCACATCACCAAACTCCAAGCCCATAAAATTTTGGCAAAGTGTTAACGCCAAGGAGCCAAACTGAAATTTTCACAGGTTACTACCCAGAATGCAGCACCATGATGGTAACCTTGTAACACCTTGGTGCATATTCCATTAAAAAAAAGGCAGTTTGAGGAAAATTTTGAGGAATTTATGATGATAGGGTTTTGGATCATTAAAAAAGAAATCAATTATTTTGAGGGAATTCTTGCCTGAGCAGAGACATCTTTTTGCAATGGAGAAAGATGGCTATGAAGGTAGGACATGGATGCTTTTCAATAAGAGTTAAAGAAATAAAGAAAGCGGTGCCAGATCACAAAATAATGAAGAAGTTGATATTTATCACGCTTACGTAATCAAAGAGAAAGTTTGCCGAGATCCATCAAATGTAAATAAGGTCGAACATCAAATGCTTTGAAAAGTTGGTAAAATAATTCCTTATGAAACATGTAATAAATCATTATTTAATGTTTCCTTTTTATAATTGTACTTACTATAATAATCTTGGTATTGAAAAGAAGAAAGCACAAGTGCTGAATTAATTAAAAAAGAGAATGGAATAATGATAGAGCTAGTAAATATCACAACCATTCTTTAGACAATCATCCTAGTGATGTTGATTATTGGATAATGATTTGTAACACCCAACGATAGAGATTAAAAGAAAGATATCAACCAAATAACAGAGCAATGATTCGCTAAAAGAAAAATCTTATACAAAGTTTTGGGATCGATCCATTTTTTTCTATAATGGGCCCCTTTATTTATAGATAGGTTCGCTCATATATTACGAGTATTGCAAGTAATAGAATTATGACCTGCAGATTTAAGAGATATATGTTTTATCTTCATTATTTTCTTCTGTATTAAATGTTATAATATTCATATAAAAGACTTGTTCCTCATGAGTACTTCCCCTCTAGTAAATAATCCTCAGTAATAGCTTTATAAGCCTAGTCCGTGCTTCAGTAAGTAGGGGAGATCTATCAAACTAGCGTGGGAGTTTAAGATCAAGCTCGTTATTACCACACAATCAAGTGTACCACTTTGGTGAATTGATTATGTCATCTCAGTTAACTACCTCTGCTCGATAACATGAGCAAGTTTTGCCGTGTACCTTGAGCTGCACTGCTCGGTCAAGCTGATTATAGTAGATGTTTATGCTAGTTTGACAATTTGGATGACTCTTCTTTTGAATCTGGCTAGAGGGCTTTTGGTCATACAATGATAATAATGATTTTGATTTTCACACATCACAGAATATTTGCAAATTTATTTCCACCCAATGTGTGTCTCTTTAACTCCAAACTTCTCTTTGAATTTTCAGAGTTTCTATGCTTTCCTATAACGTCTTTCATTAATCAAGGCTATGTATTTTATGAGCTTTATTTGCTTCAAACTTCCATAATTGTATGACTTTTCTATCTTGTGAATCCGAAACATACACTTCAAATAGAAGCCTACATTTCAATTCAATTAAGAAGAAAGGTTTGAATCTTTTTTTGAACCTTGTTTCAAATAAAAAATTGATTTAAGTTAAAGTACTATTTAATAAATGTAGTTGTATGATATTATCATCACTGATTTTGTTCCTTCAATCAAGAAAATGGTCGCTAATCAAGGAAGGTTGCTTAGGTTGAAGGTGGTGGCCACAACAATCAAGGAGTCAGATCTTTCATGTCATTTATCATGTTTTGAATAATTGACAATGTTGACAGCAGATTCAGTAACTCTCATAAATAATAGTCCTAGAAAAATGACTATTTTGTATCAATAAGAAAAACTCATTCTGGGATGACATTCCCACAATTAAACATTGCATTGTTATCTGCAGTTGGGTGCATCAGCAGAAAATCCTCTGAAAATAATAAAGCAGACACAGGAAAACAAATTCCTTTCAAAAATAAATACCATATCAAATTCTGATTAAATCCACAATAAATCACGAAAAATAAGAGCAGTTTCCGTGAACTGGAACAGAATGAAATGAAGATGTTTCATTGATGGGAGGAACCTAAAAGGCAAAACGGCGATCGAATAAAGAAGAAAGGCCCTCAAAACCCTAGCTTCGTGCGGCGCCAATGCCTTCTCTTCGCGTTATACCTGAACAGAAAAACAAGCAGATAAGACAAATCCCCAACAAATGCTGACTGGCAACAATAAAGCGATCATGAAGGACGAGAAAACCTGATGGTGTTGCCGGTCCTCATGCGGATCCAGGAAGGAATGGGCCTGTTCTGCCTCATCTTCTTTGCCAGCTTCTTCTTGATCTTGAAGCTCTTGTGCGATGGCTAAAACGAAAAAATCAAATCAATAGATGCACGATTAGAAAATAAACAAATTTGACGAGGTTTCGGAGGTCGAGCATAACAAAATTTACCATTTTTTTGTGCTGCCGTTGAAGTACTCGCAGGGACGGCGGCAATGGAAACCTAACCCTAGCGGGCAGCACGGCGCGGCTTCTCTACGTCAAAAAATTTGTAGTTCTACGACTTCGGGCTGTTTGGCTGATCCTAAGACAAGTTGGTTAAAAATACAAGTGGATTAAAAATAATATGCTGATAAGTTAGTTGTGATAATTATTATAAATTTTTATTTGTTTTGGAAAGTTATAATTAGCTTTTATTTTTTTGGAAAAGTCAGATCGCATTCAGAAATTTGTCATCGCACTTAGACATGTGCGGTGTGAAAATGTTGTTTTCAACGTTTTGAAAACGCATAAGCTGTCAAAACGCAGTTTACCTAAACAGGTCAGGTGTATTTTCAAAACTCTACCGCACCAAATAAACTGTCACAAACGAACCCTTAATAACTACCATGAATCAGAAATTCAAAAAAGGACATTTCCTTAGATAACACCCAATTCTTTAGTATTTACATGTCTCAAATCTAAATTTTTCCTTTTACATTTATACCACCAAAATATTTCATATCACATAAAAAACCACTATTTAAACTTTTAAAAACCTTGGGGTTAAAGTGAAAGATGAAGATAAACCAATTATTATCTTAAATTTCGACATGTCACGAGGAAGGACTTATAAGAAGAATTGTGGAATAAGAAAAATTGGGGAAAACAAGAGAATTTGAGAATGCTTCATTTGTGTTTGATCAGTTTGTAGGCTCAAATGTTTTGACTATTCACGATAGATTTTAAAAGTAACAATTGGGCAATGAATTCAGGTTGTTCATTTCACATGGCTCCTAATAAGCACTGGTTTGTAAGATACAAAGAATTCAATGGTGAGAGGGTTATTGTGGGATACAATGTAGCTTTGGAAGTCATTGAAATTGAAAATGTGAGAATTGAAATAGATAATGGAGTTATTAGAACTCTCACTGAAGTTAGACATGTGTTGGGGACTTAAGAGGAATTTGTTCTCTTGGTATTATGGATGCTCCAAGATGCACATTCAAGGCTGCAAGTGGTGTGTTGAAGATTATTAGAGATTCGATAGTTATTATGAAGGGTAAAAGTCTGAATGGTCTATACTCATTGTTGGAAAATACTATGACACCTTCAATGGATGTTTCATATGTAATAGATAAGAAGTTCATATAAAATTAGTCAAAAGGGATTGGGTGTGTTGGGTGAACAAGGAGTCTTTGGTAAAGATTATGTGGATAAGAATAATTTCAAAGAATACTGTGTCTTTAAGAAGCATACTCAGATAAAGTTTAATGTAGAACAACAGACTACCAAAAGGACTGTTGATTATATACATCCAGATATTTGGTGACTTACACCTATTTCAACTTTAGGTGTAAGCAGATATTTTATCGCATTCATTAATGATTTTTCAAGGAAAATCTGCCTTTTTTTGTTTTGAAGCGTATGAATGAAGCTTCTAAGATGTTCAAGCAATGGAAGGCTTTGAATAAAAATCAGATTTAAAGAAAATTATGAGGTTAAATAATTGTATTGACTATCTTGACAGAGAATTTATTGAGTTTTGTAGAAATAATGGAACGGCCTGACATAGGATAGTAAGATTAACTCTATAACGCAATGGTATTGTTGAGAGGATGAATAAAACTTTGCTTGAAAAAGTTAATTAAATGTGATCATTTGTGAAATTGGATAAGAGCTTCTGGTGTGAAGTAGTTAACATTGGTTATTACTTAGTGAATAAAAGTTAGTTTACAACCCTTGAACTAAAATTCTTGGGAAAATTTGGGTAGGGAAAATGGCATATTACAGTAATCTCATAAATTTTGGATGTCTAGTGTATATTCATATGAATCTAGAAAAGTTGGAGCCAAGGTGCAAAGGTGATTATTCCTAGGGTACTCGAAAAGAGTAAAAGATTATAGATGTTGGCTATCAGATAAATCAAAGCGTATTATAAATAAAGATGTGATCGTTAATGAGCATGATGTGATGTTTAGTCACACTATTGGAAATTACCAGGGTACAATAATTAGCACTTGAGGTTTTAGTGAATTCATAGTAAAAAAGTGATAAAGATCAATTGCAGATGGAGCATTTTCCAACAAAAAACAATAGACGGGATCATCAAATAGAAAATGTCACTCAGCAAGATCAGATTGGTTTGGAGAATTATAATGTTGCAATGGATCAAAAAAGGGGAAATATAAGAGCGACTAAATACCTTATACTTACTGATCTAATTATATATACTCTTAATACTACCAAACAAATTATGGAAGATGAGTCGAGGTCATACAAGGAAACAATGAAAAGTGATGAAGGAGATTTTTGAAAACATGTCATGGATGAAGAGCTGAAATTACAAGAAAAGAATCATAGTTGGGAATTTGTTAACAAACCACTGAAAAAAAAAATCGTTGGCTACAAGTAGATTTACCAAAAAAAAAAAGTTATTTTAGATGTTGAGATTGTTCGATACAAGGATCGGTTAGTGAAAAGGGGTTTCATACAGAAAGAATGAATCTATTGAATGAGATTTCCTCACCTGTTGTAAAGTTTACTTTGATTAAATAATTTTATCAATGACAACCAAATTTAGTCTAGAGCTTGAATAGATGAATATTCAAATAACTTTTTTACATTGAGAAATTTAGGAAACTTTTTTACATGATCCATCTAGAGGGATATATAAAATCTGGTCAAAAAATAAAGTTTTTCTTCTCAAGAAATCTTTTTATAGTTTAAACGGGTCTCCATAATAATGGTACAAGAAATTTAAGTTATTCATGATTCACAATTCTTAAAAAAGAAGTGATTATGATAGGTGTGTTTACTAGATAAGATTCTCAGATATCAATGTTATATATTTGCTTTTGTATGTCGTGAAATGCTCATATTCAGTGATAGCAATGAAAAGATAACAATTTTAAAGACTTTATTTATTAGTCATTTTGAGATGAAAGATATGGGTCTGGTCAGACGTATTCTTAGGACATATATATTAAGGAACATGAAGATATGATTACTTTATTTGTCTCGTTGTAATTATGTTTGGAAAGTTATAACAAAATTTGAAATGGATATGACCAAATCAGATTCTTCTTCTTTCGAGTTCATAGTTTAGACTTTCAGTCACTTAATTACCATCAATTGTAAAAAATAAAAAATATATGAATTATGTTTTGTATGCTAGTGCTGCTGGAAGTCTCATGTACTCTATAGTTTGTATCAATCCAGACATAACTTATGCTACTAATATGACATGCACTTATTTAGCTAAAGCTGAGAGAGAACATTGGAGGGTTGCTAAGTGGATTTTCATCTATTTGAGAGGTTTAGTTGATATGTTGGTTTGACGTATTTAAAGAATAACTTGGGCAAAGTGAAAATTTCAAGTTATGTGGATTAAGATTATATAGGAGATTTGGACAAATGCAAATCTTTGATTAGTTATGTATCTACAATTTATGGAAATTTATTAGTTGGAAAGAAAACTTTCAATCAGTTGTGGGTTTACATGTATTAGAAGCATAATATATGGCTATTACTAATGCAATAAATGGAGGCATCTAAAACAAAGGTTTCATTGAGGAACTTAGGAGCAAAGAAATGAAAACTATAATCTGGGGTGATAGTCATAGAGCAATTCAATTGATGAAGAATTAGATATTTTATGAAAAAGCAAATCACTTTGATTTAAGCTTGTATTTTATCAGAGATTTTCTTACTCAAGGTAGTGTGGAATTTTAGAAAGTCTATACATATGATAATCTGGTTGATATCCTTAAGAAAATAGTGTCTAGAGCCAAATTCCAACATTGCCCGATTATGCTTCAGGTAAGAAGACCTTTTAAGTTAAGGGGTTGTTAAGAGAAAATCGTAAATTTGCTTTAGTATTTTATTACTTAATTTAATTTGGGTATTGTTAATATTTGGTTTAAAGTATTATATGTTGTTATACTTATTGTTATTTTATATTTTAAATTTTTTTATGAAGCCATTTATGTGGCTAACCCTTTCTTTCTCTTGTAGCT
>NEWO01000005.1:1056924-1087075 GCA_003013225.1 Phalaenopsis aphrodite
TATTTTATATTTTAAATTTTTTTATGAAGCCATTTATGTGGCTAACCCTTTCTTTCTCTTGTAGCTATTTTTGTGTAGCTTTGTTTTACCTTTTAAATCCCTATATGTATGTTAAACCGAATGAGTGACAATTTGATCCCAATAAATCAAGTGAAGGCTTCCTAGAGCAGAGAGCAAACACAAACTTCCTTCTATTTTTTTGATTTTCAACCTTTTTTTCTTTTAAAGAACTTTTGAGTTCTCTGTTTTAAAATAAATCAAGTAAACTTTTATTTTTTGCTCCCTTTTATTTTAATATATGCACAAATCAAGCTTTATTGTTCTGTTCTTTTGTTTCCTTTTCTTTTTAATATTTTTACAAATCAAGTTTTATTATTTTATTTTTGGGGCATTCACATACATTCCACCAAATTCCTATGTACTTAAATATCTAACACAATACACTTAATCTTTATATATATATATATCAACCAAAATTTTCATTTCACGTCAAAACCACCGCCATGTTAACTATTCGAAAGTGGAATACACATTTTCATGCATAGGAAGACGGTATGCATGTAAAAATTTAAATTCAAATGTTAGATATATAATTACATATCAATTGAATTCCATGGATGCATGTAAATCTTCCTTCATTTTTTTTCTCCTTCTTTTAAATATTGACCTTCCAACACTCTTATGACAGCCATTAACTATAATTTTGTAGTTCAATCCAAATAAAACTTAATATTCAATTACACTATCAAAAATTTATATTAGAATAACTCCAATATAAAATATTTACACATTAAACTTATCGTAAATCATAGCTAATAATCATGCAATTATTTTGTCTAAGTTTTTCAAAAAAATATACTGATACTAATATCTTTACTTATAGGAGAATGAAAGGGAAGTATCATGGCTTTGCCAACATGCATCCATATTCAAGCATGAATAGTTGTCAGCATGAATTTTCACATCACATTTCTCTTCTTATTTCAAGCAAGGAAGAAAGATGAGAGGCTTTGTTCATTGAAGTGACTTTTGCTATGAAAGTGGCAGTGGTTGGATATCATTATAGCTGTGCAGCCACATGGTGTGTCTCCTCTTCCCCACTCAAGTGTTAGGTAATATTATTTTGACCAAAAGGACACTTGACCAATTGAAGCTTTAGTTGGTATAATGGATCTTATATAATGGCTTAATTAGTTCATATGTTCATGAGGGTTTAGAAAATATGATTTGCTTTAAGTATGTTGTTTTATAAGCAATGGAGCCATTGGAGATAAAGTTATATATATATATATATATATATATATATATATATATATATATTATGTTTTGATATGGAATGGAACATTTTTATTATGCATTAAACATGGCATGTTTTTATTTTTTAATTATTTTTTGGGAGGGTCAACTTGTTTTTATTTTAAATATTTTGTAAAAGTATTTGATTCATTTTTAATAAGAATAATGACAATAATTGAAATGTCCCTAAAAATCATATTGATATGCACAAATTTTGATGATGGGTGGTGAGCGGTGTAAATGAATTACATCACACCACAAATTCTTCCACTAAATAGCCCCATAATTTTGACATCATTAAGACACTAAGTACTCATAAAATCACATTTGATCAACAGATTCACTCCGGGCTATCTAATGGAGTCGTATTGATTCATGCATTTTGTATTTACAGATAACGTCACTACCAAAATCTACAAATAATTCCATTCTCTTTCATGAGAGGGAGTTGGACTTGGAGAAAAACGTTGAAGGAGCTCCAACTATTGAGGGTTCTTAAGCTTCACCACCGTCGCCCACTGCCATCACAGCCACCCGACCACCACTTTTATAGCCGTCGAACCACTGTAGTCTAGCCACCACTTCAAAGATTTGATGGTTTTTTCGTAAATCCGGCAGCCGCCATCGCTAGACCACCATTGCCATTGTCTGGCCACCACCATAGGACAACTATTGTGTTGTCACCGCAGTCGCCGTCGCTAAACCACCATCATCAACTGGCTAATACGGTTAGATCTCTGCCATCCGGCCACCACTGTCTCGCCACCAGACCACCATCATCAGGTCACCGCTAACAACAATCAGCGGCATTTTAGCATATAAATTATTTGTGCATTTATTGATGCTATTTTTCCTCATGAGTTGAGATTTTTATTTTATTAATTTTCTTAAGCATTTCGTTGATTCCTTGTGCTTGTTTTTAAACGCCAATAATGCAGCCTTCGGAGTTCGTGAAACAACATGACAAAACTTTACCAATGACCATGCAGATGCTCTCTATTAATTTATCATCACACTTTGAGAACGGCATTACAATATACATAAAATGAATAAAATGATCCGCATAAGCGATTTCCGTGTGCAAATTTTGATTTAATTATATAGCTATAAGTGAGTTAACAAAGCAAAAAGGAAATCTAATATGAAATCTCATTGGGCCAAACATTGTGTGGTTTTTTGAGCTAAGTGGAAGAGTCACTATCAACTAGAAGGCACACAATCATCCTAAGCTTTCCAAACCACTCCACTAGCCAACCTAAAGTAAAGAAGACTATTAGGTCTTCAATAGTCAATTAACTTGAGCTAAACTCAAAAATTGATAAAAGTTACATTGAATGGTCTTGGAGCATTAAAACTAACCCAATGAAAAGTCTTGAGCTCAATCAGGATTATCTTTGAGGTAGATTTAAGCTAAATAATAAACTCATTTGATAACTCAAATACCATGCTACATTGAAGAGTTTTGGAGCATTAGAACTAACCCATTGGAAAGTTTTGAGTCCACTTAGGACCATCTTTGAGAAAGGTTTAAGTGGAATAATAAAACCATCTGATAACTCTAATATCATATTACATTGAATAGTTTTGGAACTAACCCAAGCATGTCATGAGTCCACTTAGGATTATCTTTGAGGAAGGTTTAGGCCAAATAATAAAGTCATCTGATTACTTAAATATGATATGGGATTGTTGACTTGAGGCACTACCGGTGTGGGGACCCCTAATAGGAAAATAAGCTAAGTCATCTAGGGTCCACAAGGAAGAGCGAGAGTTAAAAGTATGAGTGAAGAGATATCTATAGACCAGGCTAAACATCACTTGAGAAGCATGAATATCTCTATAATGTCATATTATTCTCTAATAGAGCCCTTTAGTGTTCCTTAAATGCTTCCTAGCCACCGAGTCTAATAATCAATTAAAATAATTATTATGTTTAACTCTTCATGGTGTTCACAATAAGTATTCTTAAAGAGAAGATTGAAAGAGTCAATTATTTTCCCTTAATATCGCATAAGATAGATTCATCATTCACTGATTCAATTAAAGTCACACTTTTTGTGCCCATTATGATCAAGCATTTTATGTACCACTTGATTCATTTTAGGGATATTTATATACATAGCACCCAATTCTTATGTATATACATATCTCACAGCTAAACACCATGAAGGCGTATAATGTTTAATTTTCAAAAGAAGGTAAGAATCTCTTTAAAAATAAATTTCAACTGAACATTGAACATGTAAAAGCTACAAAATCAATATTCAAAACACATCAATCCGGCCTCCATTATCGAACAGTGTAAGAGCATAGAATGACGATAAGACGAGAAATAAATCTCTGGAGGTTTACTCCATGGTTCTTATCAATTCATTATCTCAATTAAAAGTGAAGAAAAATGAGATATAATTTTATGAAAATGTTACATACATACATACCCCGTACTTTTTATGCATTTACAAATTCAACACTTAAATTTTTATATTTATATATTTATAATAATTTGATATCATAAATCTGTACATGAAAATATGTATTTTACGTTTAAAAAACAATTAACAATTATGTTTTTATGTAATGCTAATGATTTAAGCGCTATCCAAATAAATATGAAAGTCTATGTGTTAGATTTGTAAATATGCAAAAACGATGTGGTATTTATGCAATGCCCTAAATTTAATAGAATGATTTAAAATCATCAAAATTATGATATTAATCTTTAGCTTAATTTCTCCCTATACCCTAATTACACAAATCAAGCCAAGCCTAGCAAGATGCTAATTAAGCTTGATTAGGCTTGATTTGAGCTTTCCTAGAGTTTATTCATACTATGATTAAGAAGCTATAAGAGAATAACTAATGTGAACTTAGCTAATATGGATTTAATTAACCAAACCTAATAAAATAATTTTATCATATCTTAGTCGAGATTGATCACATATCACTTATCCAATAAACGTCATCTCGAGCATTTTGTTCTAGTCAAGCTACCTATTAAGTCTTANCATTATGATCAAGCATTTTATGTACCACTTGATTCATTTTAGGGATATTTATATACATAGCACCCAATTCTTATGTATATACATATCTCACAGCTAAACACCATGAAGGCGTATAATGTTTAATTTTCAAAAGAAGGTAAGAATCTCTTTAAAAATAACTTTCAACTAAACATTGAACATGTAAAAGCTACAAAATCAATATTCAAAACACATCAATCCGGCCTCCATTATCGAACAGTGTAAGAGCATAGAATGACGATAAGACGAGAAATAAATCTCTGGAGGTTTACTCCATGGTTCTTATCAATTCATTATCTCAATTAAAAGTGAAGAAAAATGAGATATAATTTTATGAAAATGTTACATACATACATACCCCGTACTTTTTATGCATTTACAAATTCAACACTTAAATTTTTATATTTATATATTTATAATAATTTGATATCATAAATCTGTACATGAAAATATGTATTTTACGTTTAAAAAACAATTAACAATTATGTTTTTATGTAATGCTAATGATTTAAGCGCTATCCAAATAAATATGAAAGTCTATGTGTTAGATTTGTAAATATGCAAAAACGATGTGGTATTTATGCAATGCCCTAAATTTAATAGAATGATTTAAAATCATCAAAATTATGATATTAATCTTTAGCTTAATTTCTCCCTATACCCTAATTACACAAATCAAGCCAAGCCTAGCAAGATGCTAATTAAGCTTGATTAGGCTTGATTTGAGCTTTCCTAGAGTTTATTCATACTATGATTAAGAAGCTATAAGAGAATAACTAATGTGAACTTAGCTAATATGGATTTAATTAACCAAACCTAATAAAATAATTTTATCATATCTTAGTCGAGATTGATCACATATCACTTATCCAATAAACGTCATCTCGAGCATTTTGTTCTAGTCAAGCTACCTATTAAGTCTTAGTCAAATTTCTTAACTAGCTTCTTCATAAGCTTTAAATGATATTATTTATTACAATCATATCTACTAACATACAGTTATAACTTATTCATTTTACAACCAATTATTCATAAAAATGTTCATACTTATTCAATTAGTTAATCGACTGCAAACGACTTTTAATCAAACCCGAGTTATTAGTGGATTGCAACCTTTATCAACACGAAAATATTTTTCGTCTGGAGTCCGGACGAAAGTTGTGTCCAGACAATAGACGCGAGGCACAAAATAAGCAAGGGGGGGAAAAAAAAAACACAGACCTCCCAATACATCGCTCCAGACAGGACTCCGAACACAATATTTTCACAATCAAGATGCCCCCTCAAAGATTTAATGATTAAAAAGATTAATGCATTGAAGTTTAAATGCTTGGTTGTTCCACCAAACACTTTCGTAAATCGTGCAAATGAATGGTGTTTTTAGTCAGAACTTCAATGATAGGATGCTCGAGCTTTGCTTCGAGTAGATCGGCAGAGACAATGGAGTTGGTGGAAGATGTAATTTAATTAATACAATTTTTAAAAACTATTATCAATATGCAAAGATTGAGGCCATGGATGATCGCCAAATGCAATTAATTTTTAAATTATGCTGTCATCAAGTCAAACTCATAATGCAGTGACGCAATAACGATAGAATTTGGGCATATGGAATAGATAATAGCGTGGTGGTGATTATATGTTGAATAAATAATATCTTGAGCCAAAAATTTTAATTTTTGAATATATTATATAAATAATTTGAGTTAAGATATTTATTCTTTTTTATTTTAATTTGTATTAAATTGGTTGTTAGTTATTTATCTCTAATTTTATGTTTTTTGTTTTGCTCTATTTTATTGTATTTTTCATCATTTATTATTTATTATTATTTAATTTATACAAGAGTTAAAGTTGCCATCCTCAATCATATAAAATATAATGTGATGTAGTTATTTTCTAAAACGAGTTTAAGATCTAATAAAATAAAATATTTTTAATTTTTTTTTGAGAAGTTAAATAAATCATTTTATTTTATGAAATTATTTCACATATATAATATTGATGTGTGTTAGAATATTCGCGGTGATAGAGTAAAGAATTATTATTTTAGCGTTGCACAAGAATTCAACACACACTCGGATAAAAAGAAAACAAATAAACAGTAGAAGATATCTCAAATTTTTACTTGAAAAAAACTCTTAAAAGGGGGAAAAATCATCGGTATAGTCAGTTGAAATAACTCACTATGAATGATGTGTACAATGCTCCATTTTTCTTATGAATTAGGAAAGATGAAATTAGAAAGTTATTTAACCATAATTTGACCATAGTTCTTGGCCATAACATGTTGCTAGGGTCGTTATCGATTCTTATGGAGGTAGTTGTATGTCGTGAGTGTTGTATGGTTGCTCTAGGAGTGTTGATTGACAAAAGAAGGCATAGTTGGCAGTTGCGAAAGCTGTGAACCACTTAGGTCGTAGTTGGTCACATAAACAACAGTGGTAAGCAGTAATAACGTCTGTAGTCCACGGAGGTCAGAATCGGGAGTTGTATAAGCTATGAATCACTTAGGTCGTAATTGGTCACATAGGTCGTAGTGGCGCCCAGTAATGACGTTTGTAGGCGCAGGGGCCGGAATCAGGAACTACACGAGCAAATGAACACATAAGTAATAATTAGTCACATAGGTCGTAGTGACGAATGGTAATGAATTTTGTAGGCTTTGGGGGCTGGAGTCGAGTGCTCCACATGCTGAGGACCACATATGTCGTTGTAGCGAGTAATAATGATGTTTGTAGGCCGCAGGAGATGGAGTCATGAACTGTACAAGCTGAAGATCAAGTTGTAGTCAGTCACATAGGTTGTAGTGGTAAGCAGTTGTACATTCATAGATCACGGGGGTCTGTGTCGGAAGTTGTAGGAGTTGGGGATCACGTGAGCCGTTGTTGGTCACATGGATTATAGTGATAAATAGTAGCACTCTGTTGATTGATAGGTTGGGGTCCGGGGCTCTAAATGTCGTAGACCAGTTAGACTGTTGTTTCTGAAATAAATGATTTATCTAGTTAAGAGGAGCAGGAATAAGGAGCTATACGAGCATAGGACCGTAGTTTTTCTGCTCCGTTTCCGAACTAAACAATCTACTCACCCTTTTTTCATTTGGTCTTCATAAAGCCTTCCACTCCTGCGCTCCATATCTCTCAATCAGCTCGAGAAGGATCTCTCCCTCCCTCCTCGAGCTGTAATCACACCAAGGAAGTACTTACTTGGCCATGCTTCCAATATCTTCCTGCTTCACCGGCTGCGCCGCCGCCGACCTGCGGTCGGCCACCGCAACTGGACCGAGCATTTCCACTTCGACCTACGAAACTCATCTAGGTTTCGCTTCCCTGACATGGTCCCGTACCCTCCTCGGCATCTCCCTCAACACCTCCGTCCACCTCACCGCTTCCTCTTCCGATGATTACAACAACGACTCCCCCCTCCACTTCAAAATCCACCCCTGGCTCTTCTGGAAACGAAAGGGAACTCGCCAATTCGACTTCAATATCGCCCTCCAGCCCCATACGATCTACATCGCCTGGAACCTAACTCGAGCCCGATTCCCCTCCGCCGGCTCTCCTGAGCCCTCTTCTGGTTTCTTCATCGTCGTCTCAGTTGACGGAGAGATCGTCCTCGTTGCTGGCGATATGTGCGATGAAGCCCACCGGAAGATCAAAGCGAAGCAGCGGTCTCGAACGGTGCTGGTATCGAGGAGGGAGCACGTGGTGCTAAAAGGGAGTGACGGGAGGAGAATGAGATCGTACCGTTCGTCTCTGAGGATTGCGGGAGCCGATCGGGAGATCGGGATCGAGATCGACGGCGGGATGTCGGTAACCCTGGATGGAAAGAAGATTCTCCATGTGCGGCGGGTCCGATGGAAGTTTCGCGGAAGCCAGTGGGTCGAGATCGGCGATGGTGGAGGTAAGATCTTAATCTCCTGGGATCTGCACTCATGGTTCTTTCCCGTGAGGGAAAACCCTTCCCCTGCTTCTGCGGCTATCTTCGTCTTCTGCATTGAGAGCGAAGAGGTCGAGAATAGAGTTTCGTGTGAGAAGGTGATGGGAATCGCCGACGGCTGCGGAGGTTTGGACAGGGAATGGGTTTTAGGCAGGAATAGGAATTGGAGCGAGTGTACCGGCTGCGGAGGAGGAGGTGGAATTGAAAGGCTTAAAGCGAGGAAGAAGAGCTTGCTGAAGAAGTGCTCGTCATCTTCGTCGTTTTCATCGGCCTCGTCGGCGGCGAGCTCGTCGGTGGTGGAATGGTGGAGCTCAGAGGAGGCGGAGATGCGCGGGGTTGACGGTTTTACCCTTGTCGTCTACGCGTGGAAGAGCTAGCTCCGCTGTGGCATTTGGTAATCTGGAAATTTTCATTTTTATCTTTTTTTTTTAAATATTTTAAGGAGTGGTCATTTGTATAGCTTGCTGTGTTATATTCGGCTTTAAAAAGCGAATAATTTAAAGGCTTATAAAATAAAATTTTAATTTTGGTCACACTTTTCATTATTTTCAATAATTTTGACGATTTGCTTCTTTAGAATATTAGCAAATAATATTTTTTTAAAATATTTTTAGGAATTATTTGATTTATTTAAAATTTAAAAAAAATTATTTGAGTCTGGTTGAATGCAGTCAAAAATTTCAGCGTTGAATGTATAAATTTTAATTAGTTTTTATTATTTTAGTGGAATTAATAATTTTTTTATTTTTAAAAAAAATATACTTAGAGCCGAAAAGTATGACTATCTATTTATTTTTTTTATATATTGATTTAAAAATTAATTTAAATGGAGTATTTCGTACGCCCGTGAATGACCCGGCTGTCAGCAGGCTTGCTTAAATTGTACATGACTTTTTAAAAAATGAAAATAGTGATATATCTGCTCCATGCAAATTATTTTATGATTTTATTTTTTTTTTCAGTGGGTGTGCTTTGTTAATTTATTTTTTTGCAAAATTAAATAGTTTGTGAGATGATTTGTGATTCAATTATATGTGAAAGGCAAGATTGGTGAAGGTTTATAGTGAATCAGTGATGCTACTTTAAATTTTGAAAGATCTTTGTAAATAGCCAAGTTTTGAGTGTAATTATCGCTTAAAAAAATAAATACATACCAATTTTTTATGAGTCATCAGCAAATTTATCGTGGATGTAATTTTTTAAACAGAAAATGTTTAAATTTTGATTAAAATCATTCAAAATTTTGTTTTCAATAAACTTACAGTCAAACGGACCGGCTCGACGAGATGGATCCAATGATATCATCATTGGTCCAATACGAGTGAAATCAATCTCATAACAAGTTGTTTAACCATTTTGGGAAGCTTTTAGTTTTATAATTGGAAGGTTAAACAAATTTCAAATCTGATAAACTTAAAGTCAAATCAAACGTCTCAGGGAGATGAATTTAACGAGCTCATGACTGCTCAATTCTGACGCCATTAAAATACTCAAATGTCCATCGAATATCATCATATCACGAGAAACTCTCTCATACTTTATAAATAGAACCCACCCCTCTTTTGAGAGGAGATCTGGACCTGAGTCTAAAGAAACGTTGAGAGGAGCCGAATCACAATGTCGTTTCTGCACGGAAGATCCGACGAACGCTTTCAGCTCTTGCAGTCACCGACCACGGATGAACCCCGCTTGTTGGGCCCAGCCGACCATCATTGGGCACCACCTGCTCTTTATATCAAAATCTATTGCAGAGCCACAACTTGCTTTTGCGAAATCCTAGTGTACATCATGAAATACTGAAGTACCCAACATGATAGTACGTTATCCAATACCCCGTGCAACGACGCACCGCAAAAATGGTTTAGCAACGCACCCTCAATACGGTGCAATGATGCGCCCCACATACGATGTACCGACACATCCCGATGAAGATTTATGATTTTCTTGTTAATATTAAACTTTTATATTTTAAATATGTTGGGTTCATTTTATTATTTAAATTGATTTTAATTTAGTTATATTCAATTTGCCCCTTTTTTAGAGATGAATTTTACATGTGTTAAGATGAAGTTCAATTTTGGTGAGATTGATTTCAATTTGTTTTATGAGTTCTAATTTCATTGATTTTAGAATTTTATGTTTAAGTTTTAAATTTAATGAATTTGGTTTTAATTTGATTTTTAAATTGATTTTAATTTGATTTTTAAATTGATTTTAATTATGTTCAATCTTATTTAGGATTATCTCTATCATAGTTCAAGGTGAACACTAAATCAAGTGCGCTCTCAATCAAGTGTGGTCTCTTTAAACCAAAAAAAGAGCTAACAAAAAAGATTGTAAGGAGATTAAAAAGCATCAAAAGAAGACTAAGCCAAAGACCTAAGTCTCTAAGGTCAAATGATAGCTTAAGGACAGTTCTAATTCTATGGGAGCTCAACTTAAGCTTTAATAACTTAACTTCAATCAACTTAACAATATGTCAAGGATTTAAATCAAGTATATGAAACTAAAAGTATTAAAGATTTGGTTTGGATTTTTAGATTAAGTTTTGACCATTCACTGATCTTCTAGGAAAACCTCTTAGGAAAACTTAAGATCAAGTCCTGAGTTCTAGAGGGAGAAAGAGGAAGAGAAAGATAAACCTCATCTAAAAATGAGGTCAACATGCCTCCATGGCCAACCGACGTTATTATAGTCTTCAACTACAATCTATGTGATCAACTGACACTATTCCAACCATCAACTATAGTATTTATGACTAACTACTACATTTGTAGCAATAATTATGATATGTGTGGCCCGCTATCGCTATTATCTTGAAAAACTACATTTATTGTAACCCAATGACAACCATTAAATTTGAATGACTCTTATACAACTATAATTATTAGCATTTATCTTCATAAATTCAAGAGAAGTGTGATCTCATATACTTATAATCACATAGGAGATTACTTTGCCACGGCAATACCTCATGATTTTTTCTCATTCCACGATTTTTTCACATAAAAAAAATCTTTATGGCTCTTTCTAATACTCTTCTTTTTTCTTTGAGCGTGCTAAATTTTCATAAAATGTCGAGACATTAAATTATCACGCTGCACTGCAAATCTTCCGACACACAAGACTATCATTTTTATGTCATCCAATTCAACTCCTTATTAATCTTGGTTGAACATTTAAACCTTTTTTTTTTTCTCATATTCAATATTTCATCGGAAATCAACAACCATGGTATATACTTGTGCAAATATGTCATTAAAGTTTCTTAACTAAGCCAAACAAAAAATTGTTTACGTGAATTAAAGCAAACTCCTCATCATTCATGTCAAATTTTTGACCTTACTAATAAGCTTAGAGAGGGAGAGAGAAGCTCTTATTATGTGACTAATAATTATTATTTATTAATTTTTTTTAAAAAAATAAATTATAGATCATTACTAAACTCCAATTCTTATCTTAAAGATAGATTATAATTTGATTAATGTTTCAAGGGCAAGAAGAAAATACAAATGAGATGCTGTTATGGATAAGCCAAATCATTTATTTAATATGACTTGTCATTCTATTTTTGAATTGTGCACGACTGTTTGTTTTCTTTTGCATGTGGGATATAACATAGGAGGATGAAGTGCATATGTTAATAGACATGATGAAGGCCAGGCCGACCACAAATAAGAAAAGGGAAAAAAGCCATATTGTTTGATATTGAGGTTAATTTAGAATCATTAACTCATGAAGTTAGTTCACGGGCCAATTCGTGATAGGTAGACTTCGATCGAGTAACTTGTGCAGAGTCCCCAACTCAATGCATATTAAACCCACATAGAAGCCATATTGTTGAGATCCGAACTTCATTTTATACTTCTGTTATAAATTTTTTATTTATTTATTTATGTGATCATGATACCACATGTTGTACGTAAAAGGGGAAGATCACGATTTACACACACAAGTGGTTATACGAGTCATACAAAAAATAGCACAAGCTTAGCCCTACACACACACACACACACACATATATATAGGGCCCTTCCAACTATGCAGGACCCTCTGATTTTTCCAGACCCTACGTATAAACATTACCCATCGGCTATACAGGACCCACTGACTATGGAGGACCACTGACTTATGAGGGTCCATCATATGATTTACAACGGATAACATCTATTGAAGGGGATTTAGATTTAAATTTTCGGAGCATACCCATGACTGCACCTACATCTGATGTAGGGCTATTTTTCGGCTCACCTCCAATTTATATACCACCAGTATCCATGAATGAAGAATTATTTTGTTCCTCAACAAGCCACGAATGACTTAACTAAAGATGATAACGTTGAAGAAGAATTTTAAGTCCAACAGTTGCGAGAATGACCCTTACGACCACATTCTCGATATACACAAGGTTCATGGGATATTCCACATCGGGGAAGAAGATAATTGTATTATAAAAACATTATCTTATGATAAAATTTAATTGTGAAATAATTTTTTTAATTTAATTTATAGTTTATTCTATCATTTTGTTTGCTCATGTGTATTTTTTAATTAATTTGAAACCCTCTAAAGAGTAATTAATATAGTATAATTTTATCATTTATTTATAATAATAAGATTATGTGTAATATTTCTAATATTAATATATAATATCATATATTATTAATATATATATATATTAAATAGGAGGGGGCATTCCTATTTAAAAGAATTTTAAAAATTCTCCCATCTCAAATGCTCCTCAAAATTTTTCCTATTTATAAATAATAGGAAGTTTTTTAGACTGGAAGCCCAATGGAAGGTTTTTGAGTTATTCCCCTGAAACCCTTGAGAAGCGCACAAGGCTCAGCAAGAACTGCAAGCCCTAGAAGAACTCGACTCCCATGGCTCGCCTCCTGTCCCTGGCACGTAGATCCCTCTACCTGAAAACCCTAGCCCGAACACCTCCATTCATCTTATCATCTTCTCGATCATATATATCCGAGATGCGCCGCTCCGCCTTCAAGGAAAACCTTCTCCGCATCCTCCGCACCGAGATCACATACGAATCGGAATACCGTCCTCCCCTACCGGTAATTATCCCATAAATCTCCAATCCGCCTTTCTATCCTTCGAAAATTTAACTCTTGCCGATACTCATTTGTACAATAACGTTTTTTCCAGCCGGCAACGAGCTTCGATTCATTCTCAGTGGAGGACAATCCGGGTGAGCAATGGATTCGGCTGAGGCGTAAGTACGGTGATGCAGAAGACATTAAGATCGACGCCACCATGTTCGACGGAGCTTATCCTCCTAAGAAACCGCCGGCTGATGGAGGGGAGGAGGAACCTCGATTGCACATTAGCGTTATTGTGGAGGTATCCAAAAGCGAGGCTTCGGATTTTTTCCTGCAGTTTGTCTGCTCGGCATGGTCCGATTCTCTCGATGTGGAGAAGGTCTTTCCAGTATCCCGTGGCACCGCGGCGATCAGGCCCTTCATGGGACCTAATTTTAAGTAATGAGTTCGTTGTGTTTTTGTTTGTAAAATGCTTCTTCAACCCCTTAGCTTTGGATGAGAATCTGGCATTGCTATGAGCTAAAAGCTGGGTGGTGGACTGCTAGTCCATCGTTTCTTGGCTCTGCCATTGGGATAAATCAAAAATACAAATTTTATAAACCAGAGAAATACATTATATTGTATCAAACAACTACTTAAATGTTCTGTTTGCATTTACAAAATCATATTCTTTCTTTTCTAGTTAAAATTTTGTTGGAATCTTCCAGGGAGTTGGATGATGAGCTTCAGGATGCAATAAGGAGTTACTTGGAGGAGAGAGGGGTGAACGATGAGCTTGCTGAGTTCCTACATGAGTACATGGCAAATAAGGATAAGTTGGAGTTTATTCGTTGGATGAGGAATGTGGAGTCTTATGTGAAGAAGTAGAGTATTTTCTACGCATCAAATCGTCTATAACGGGTTGGTTCAGTCTCACATTTTCTTATATTGTAAGGTTAATTTTTGTTTTGTTAGTTGCTTTTGAGTAATGCTTTTGAAATGTTTACTTTTGAATGGGATATAAATTCTTTGCTTGAATGTGAAGCTAGCATATAGCCTGTGTACATATGACAAACTGTCTTCCTTGTAGTTTCTTTGGAAAAGAATGCGTGTTGGATTGGGGCATGCATACAATGCAAATTTTCTAGATGTTATAAGCATAGCAAATTATGAACCTTATGTTTTTGTGCAATATCTCTTTACTTTTTATTTTAAATTAAATCTATACTAAAACAATCTACTGCGGGCAACTTTTTCCTTGCCAAACCATGAAAAAAATTATTAAATAAAAAGTCTTTATGTGATTTTTATTGAACTTGATAAGACGTGCAATCAGATATCAGAATACTTGATTTGTTATACATAAAGGAAAAGTACATGCTTTGTGAAAGGTATGTTGAAATTATTTAAGATATGTACTATAAAACATTTTTACTATTGGAAGAAATTCTAGCGTAACCATGCAATTTTCAATCACCATAGGTGCAACCAAGGATCAGCATTAAGTTTTTATCTTTTTGTATTGATGATGTAGATGCTTGTGAAATACATCCACGATGAGGTGTCTTGCTCTATATAATGACATTTTAATCAATGCGGCTTTTATTAAAAAAATTGAATTGTATTGTAGTGGAGAAAAGTTTTATAAGTTAAATTGACTTTGGATTAGTTAAATAATTTTTGAGCGTATGTTGTTACTTTAGTAGTCTTGATATTACCACTTGTTAGCTCCAAATAACTTGAGATAAAATTATAACTAGGAGTGTTAAGTTCTAGATTTTAGATCAGCTACATAGTTGAATGAAGATATAAACTAGGATATAACATCTATGATTTAAGTTGGTGGTTAAAAGAATTTTCAGTATTACTATATGATTGGAGAATATCATGGAGACTTGAAGATAAATGTTATAAAATTATAAAATTATAAAATATAATTAGAGCATCTATATTGTATGAATATGAGTGTTAGACAATAATTAGGTCATTGGTAGACAAATTAAGTATGATACTTATGATGAGGTGTCTTGCTCTATATAATGACATTTATAGACAATATAGTGATGCTTGTGAAAGACATCCACGATGAGGTGTCTTGCTCTATATAATGACATTTTGATCGACACGAATTTTACTAAAAAAAAATTGAATTGTATGGTAGTGGAGAAAAGGTTTATAAGTTAAATTGACTTTGGACTAGTTAAATAATTTTCGAGCATATGATGTTATTTTATTAGTCTTGATATTAACATTTATTAGCTCCAAATAACTAGAGATAAAATTATACCTAAGCATGTTAAGTTCTAGATTTTAGATCAGCTACATAGTTGAATGAAGATATAAACTAGGATATAACATCTATGATTTAAGTTGGTGGTTAAAAGAAGTTTCGGTAGTACTATCATGGAGACTTTGAAGATAAATGTTATAAAATTATTAAATATAATTAGAGCATCTATATTGTATGAATATGAGTGTTAGACAATAATTAAGTCATTCATAGACAAATTAAGTGTGATACATATGAAAAATTCATGATAAATGTATGATAAAACTAGGAAGAATGGATTGAAGAATGAATGTATTTAGAGGGGTGAAGGTAGTAGCATCAGCTGAAGACAAAATTATGAATTATAAATTAAGGTGACCTTTGGACGTACATTCAATGATTGAAGATGCACCGAGTATATATATTGTTATATATAAAATAGATGGGTAAATCAATGGCAACTTTGATGGAAGTTGCGCACAAGGATTTGCATAAAATATGTTCAACACCTCATGGAAAGCACATCATGGGCAAAAGGAGATTGTTGGTTCATTAAGCCAACCCGTTTTAATAGAGATAAGGGTAATGATGATGATGCTAATGTATATTTTTTCTCTCCATTTTAAAGCTATTTCATTATTTCAATATAGTAATTGTGTTATTCTTTTTTATTATTGTCCTAATTTCTTATCTAACTTCTTTAAAGCGAGTTAATACAATTTTTTAAATGTTATTGGTGTTGATTTATGCATTTCTAGATTGATGAAATTTTAAAATTGCAAGTTTTCATGTAAAGCATTCACAATTTTTTTGTTAGTAACACAATTTCACTTTTTTTGGAAGTATCTCTCAATGAGTTCAAAAATTAAGGAGCCAAGAACAAAATAACAAAATCACTTTCAGTTGGACTAATAGAAATAATTTATTTAGAAATATAATTAAGAGTTAAATTAATAGGTTTATCAATTTTTGGCAGCGTGCAGCGTGATTTTTTAACATTCAAATTCATCAATTATGTTATCAATTTGATAAATTGGCTTATTAACTACAATTGATGTGATTTGCTATGCTTCATCTTTATGAATGGGTTCATGCCTATTAGAAGCTCAACCACTCAACGTTCATCTTTAAGAGGTTCTATGAGAAGTTCAAATTCTATTATAATTTAAGCTCATATATAATTGTAGATTTATTTTTTATTTGAGGTTTTGATTCATAGTTGATCATGCTTAAATATTTTTTCAAATTTAAATTTTAACTCTTGCTCAAGCATAAGTTAATACTTATGAATATAATCTAATACTTTTGTTGATTTACACTCATTAGCATCAATTGATTTTAGTGGTACATCTAGATCTTCAATTAATTCATTTTTTAAATAATCATGAGTATTAAACTTCAATTTCATGACAAAAAATTTTGTTGATAAGATTAGAAACAACTCTGCGTTATTTATAAATTGATTTATGTAAGGCATGGTTGAGAGATAAGATGATGATTTATGTGTTGGATGCTGGTAAATTCGCGACGGTGAGTTATATATTAATGTTATAGCATTACATTAAGATTTGACACACACACAAATAATAATAATAATAATACTGATAGGGAGAACAATAAGAGTTTTTACGTGAAAAGCCCAAAAGGGAAAAAATTACAGTGTCTTCTAGTCCAGTTGAAATAATTCTACCATGCTTATGTAAGCTGCAAGACCTTACCGACACTCAGATAGCCAGAATATTACACAAATGGGGGTTATTGCATGACTTCCGCTAAGGGAGTAGCAGAATACGTTGTGGAAGTGACAGTGACCAGGTTGTTGTTAAGGAAGTCCAAATATAGAGAGATCGGGTGCCAAAAAATCTAATGTAAGTGTTATCGGTATCGACGGCCGGATAGTGGTGGTCCAACAATGACGACTACCAAACGACGGTGGTCAGACGTCGACAACCAAACATTCATGGTCTAGTGGTGACAATATTGGTGTTTGAATAGTAATGGCCCGATGATGGTAATGACTAGACAGCGGTGCTACAGCTGTGGCAACAATGATGGCCGAGCAGTAGAGGGTCGATGATGACAGTGGCTGACGACAGTATTTTGATGGTGGTGGAGCTCATGAGCCCTCAAGTGCTTGAAGACCTTTCAGCCCTCTCCTTTAGGTCCAAATTTCCCTTCATAAAAAGAGTAGGGGTCTATTTATAGATTTGGTGAGTGACATTTTTCGTAAATACCACATGAATTCGAACCACTCCATCGGACAATATAGAGTAATCCCTTTGATTAAATGATGTTTTATGAGTATTTAATAGCCTCAATGATGTTAGTAATAAACGACCTTGAGCTCGTTGTATTTTTCTAGTCGAGATACTTGATTTTACTATAAACATGTTAGATTTGGAGATCATTTGACCTCCCTCAATATATTTAAAAATCTTTTTTTAAGCTTTAAGTGCTTGATCTGGGCTCACTTGGACTTAAATCGAACTATATTTGATGTTAGCATGCTCATCTTATCAGCACACTTCATTTGAATTGGAGTATGAGTAATTAAATAGTTGGAGCTCATTGAGATTCGTGCTTGATTAAGCCAGTTTTTTGGGGACTTATTAATATTTAAGAAATGTGATCTATTTCATTTCTCATTTGGTCTTGTTTTGTTTAAATTTTTTTATTGGTTTTGCAAGGCAATCAAAATTGCATGCTTTTGGTAATCTATTAACTAACGATGATAATATGTTTCACTTCTAGTTATACGACCTTAGGCCTGATACTAATTTTATTATCTTTTTAATCACTTGACTATCAAGTCATATCTTACAACTAATGTCCTTTGGTTAAGTAATATAGAAATAACACAGCGTCTCACTTTCTTTAATAAGTACTTTCATAAGCAGTTCATCTACTTGTTTTTTATGTTCCACATGCTCATTGGGACTCTTCCTATTAATATGTTACTTAGGTATTAAATATTATTGTTGTTTATAATAATTATAAAAAAGCTAAAAGTCTTACAAAATGAGGGTGAGCAAAGTAAAAGCTACAAGTTATGATGATTTATAATAGATATGATAAAAAAGATGGAGGAAATGAGATATATAAATTATCTAAAGTTTGAAGACAAAGAATCCATAGAATTCAATGAAGTTATATACTTTAGAAGACAGGTTAATATAATCTTTGTTAAAAATGAGGAAATACAAAGAAAAATGGAGTTGTTGTTTTGAAAAATTATTGAATAGGAGTTTTAAGCCATAAAAAATTTTAGTGGAGTAGACTATCATGTAATATTTTTCATGATTTGTATTTGTAATTTGTGAGACATTAATTAAATTAAATGAATTAAAATAATGAAGATTTTTTTTTTAATATAAAAGGCTTAGAATTGGTTGAACAAATACCAAATATATGATATGAAAGTTTAGGGAGATATTAATGATTATCAATTGATATTATCAATAAACTTTCTTATGTAGTTAGAATTTATTATAGTAAAATGAGAATCTTGATGCATATAATTTTCCAAGTCAAGTTTAGGTGGTGAAAATGGCATTGCATCTCAGGAACATTATGTGATAAGATGATATCAGGATGAATTAGAAGGTAATCCTTACAAACCGGCTAATGATGTTGTGTAGTTTATAAGTAAAAGTGAAACAAGGCAAATAGAAAAAAATTCTAGACTTGACTTTATTTGTTATCATAAAGTTTAGCATGAATAAGCTTCTGTTTATTAAGTTGCTAAAAATAATTATAAAAGGTTTGCATATTTTTTAATTGAATACGAGTTGAACATTAACAAGCTCAATAGATGAATAAAATAATTTGTATGTGTGTGTCTGTGCATGTGTCGTTATTAGTGTTCTACTTTTTTGAGAGTTGTATAATTTCATGATATAATTGTTTGGAGGGATAAAGTTTATATCATTATTTATTTTATATTATTATTATTTACTATTAATATTAATCATATTTAAGTGGATGGCTATAATATTCTAAGCTTTTGATTTGAAATCTAATACAAAAAAGAATGATTGCAAACTAAAACTCTATTCTTTATGTTGTTTTGATTTATTTATATGTTTCACTGAACCAAAACCTGGTGTAATCTTATTAGCGTCCAAGTTTGAATCTCATTCGTAGAAGCTTTTTGGAAATCCGAAAAGTACTTTTGAAAAATTACAAAATGCCAAAAATGTACTCTCAGTTTATTAAAAATAAACCAATTTATTAAAAAACACATATAAACAATTTTTTCTCTCTTTTTAACATTTTTTCTAGTCTAAGAAAAAAAATCAAACTTGCTTTTAAAAATCAATTTTTGGAAGAGAAAGAAGGCTACTGCAATGTATATTCAAGGAAGAAAAGATTTTATCAAGGATAAATTAAATGGATATATTAGTTCTAGTTGAATGTACCATGCGAGGATATTTGGTGGCTATAAAATATAAGATAGAAATTCCATGAGAGATATTATATTAAATAGCATTTATTTTATGATCTTGTAATAGTGAATGCATAGCTTAAGCAATGAGATGGACACTTATTTTCAAATGTGAAGTCACCAAATCATAAATAGATCTTTTTTTTCTTATAGTAATTTTTTTTTCTTACCAAGATCGCAAAGTGATTTTAAGATTAAAGAGTTATGAGTATATATCTTTAGAGTATTAAGAAAAAGATTAAGAAGTAATTGTCGGGATGATGTGGTTGAATTTAGATGTTGAGAAATTAATGACTTTTTAGATTTAGAGACTTAATGAGAGATGCAGTAATAGTTTGGTTATCAAATTTGTTTCAGGGGATTTGAACACAAAAGGCTTATTTGGCCGAACATTTTATTGGTAAATTTGGCTTTGATAAATCCTAGTCAAATAGGATTTGAGTGGATTTAGTAAATCTCCATCATAGATTTGCTTGGTTCACCAATTTATAAATCCGATAAGATCGTTGAACTGATTGAGTGCAAGTTAAATGATCTGGAGGGTTTAAAGAGATTTGATAAATCATGCTGAAACAAATTTCTTAAATCTTCATCTTATTAAGATTTGATATATTCTAGGTTTGAGCCAAGATTTTCCAAATCCTGTTAAATTCATGATTTACATAAGGTTGGATTTAGAAAACTTCCTTACAAAGCATTTTGAAAGGATTTAGGCTAACCAAAACTTAATTTGTAAGTAAAGCTGGTAGTGGAATGGCCTGTAAGTGTATGGCAAATTTATTGGAGAAGAAACATATTCTTGTTTTAGAATTTAAAATAAAAGATTTGTATAAGATTATATTAATTATAGAGCAAGCAAACTTATGAATCTTCCAATAAAGTTATTTGAGAGAGAGAGAGAGTGTGTGTGTGTGTGTGTAATGGAATATGAGTTTATTGACAAATTATTCTAGTTTCAAATAATCAAACTGGTTTCCTGCTTGGAAGATTTTATGAAAGCAATTTTTATGTTATGAAAAAAAAGGTATAAAAAACATAAAGAAGAAGCCGAAGATCTAGTACAATGACAATTGCTTTAATTTTGAAGTGTGGGTATCAAAATCTTGTGAGGATGTTAAGAATATGTATGATTGAGCACTAGCTGATATTAGAAGTTGTTATGTATGAAACAAAGAGTACTCAAGTATAGGAGAATTATATTATAGATCAATATTGAGTCTATGCTATTTTTTGTTGCTTTGGGAGATGCTTATTAGTATTTTCAATGTGAGATACCTTGTTTTATGCTTCTCATGGATGATGGTTGTAATTTGTGAGACATTGATTGCATTAAGTGAAAATTAAAAAAAAAAATGAATAAAATATTTTGAATTTAAATTACATGGAATTACTAGGTTAAACATTAAATATATGATATGAAAGTTTAATGTCTACATTAACGATTATCAATCAATGTTATTAAATAATAAAAATGATTGCCTAGTTGGAATTTATTGTGCAGAAAATTAAAATATCGATGAGGATATACTTTTTAGAAATAACTGTTAGTGGTTAAAATGCAGACGGACCGTAGAAATATTATGTGATAAGAGGATATCATGATGAAATAAATAAGCAAATAGCAGAGAATAAGGGAAGAATTACATGTGGTTGAATACTCATATTTATCATTGGCAGAAACTTGGCCCAATTTATAGAGGTTTGTAAATGGAAAAAATATGGAAAAAAATAAAGGTATCTTAATAAGAAAGGAAATATAAACATTTGCAACATGTTTTTAAATTTAAAAAGCATTATATGTATATGATAAAATTTCATGGAATAGGCTGCATTCAACTAACACCTCCTGCCTTCCAAACCTCTCATTTCATGGAAATTACAACCTTTAATCCATTAATTCTAGCTATTGTCCAGCCAAACCTCTCATTTGATCAGATAGTTTTAGACTGCTTTTCTTTTAGAAAGATAGAAGCCTTTCTTCTCACACATCTTACACCGATCATCTGCATTTGAAAGATTGAGATTTAAAGTAGCTTATCGCTAAATACTTAAAGCCACTTTAAACCTTTACAATAAAAGAGTAAGGATGAGTGGTGTAAAGATGCACAAGGGCAAAGGCTCTTATCCTTCTAAAAGGATTATAGTGTAACACACCAATATATATATTTATATTTATTTATTTATGCAGGCTTAAAGTGCTTTTATGCAAAACTTTTTTAGTAGCTTATCAAAAAAAAAAAAGAGCTGTGTAAAAATGAACTCTTCAAATACATCAAAATTTATGTAGTGTACACCTTTAAAATTGAGAAAATTAATGACTGGTGTTATGGGAATTATAGGAAAGACTATATTTAGTTTTGTAACATCTTGAACAAAAATGAGCTGAAAATAAGGTTCTGATGGATGCAAGGTTCCTTGACAAAGCTATGGATGATTGTAACTTTGGGTGACCCGTTGAGGTAAAGTTCTTTGGATGCAATATAATTTTGCATTGGGAGGCATTTACAACATGTTTGCACTGGCAAGCTAAGATATTGATTGCATTGATTTGTTTCTTTTAGCAACTTTTCACAAATTTATGATTTTCACAGGTGTTTTCTGCAATACAGCAATCCAAGCAACAGTATAAGATCAAAGTGAAATATACGGACATCTACCTGACAAAACTATTTGGTTCAAGGTTTGGCAGAGATCTTTTGTTGGTAAATTGATCATCTGGTTGTGCCAACCGTGATGTAATTTTAACAAAGTAGTACAAGAATCTTTCACAGTTCAAGCTTTTGAAGCACGGAAATGACACCACCTGATACCTCATTGCTTGTTTTCCAGACATCTCAGTAAAATCATGGCTCTTCAATTCTTACCATTTGCAAATTTCATGAAAAAAATTGCATTACTTGGCAGATTTTGCATGAAACAGCAGAATTATGCCTGTAAAAGAACTGCTTGTTTATTATGAATCTATTTAGAAATTTATCTCTGATGTTACTTCTTCTCCTGATCATGATGAAAAAAAAAAAAAAAAAGCCTTTGCTGTTAGTATGAAGGATAATGTTTGCCGTGTTCGGCACGAGCGGAACCATCTTTGTTGTTTTTTTCTATTTACAAATCAAGCACTGTCTTTCATTCATCTTTTTACATTCTCACTCAAATATTAAAGGTCATGATAACACCTTTTAACTCATATTTTTCATTTTTATTAAATTCATAATGGTTTGATTGTCGCACACTTACATGCATCGGTTTGAAGGTTCGAAAAATTATTTAGGTGGCTGATTTATAAATAGCAATCTTTTTTGTGCCCTGCATGTAATTATCCCTTAAATGTTTTCTATTAATGCAATTTTTTCTTGTTGAGGATTGCTCTCATGTCATTTTCATCAACTTTGTCAAGTGTACTAGAAGTATGTTCAAATCACCGGCTTACTTTGTTATATTATTCCATCCATGCATGTAAAATTCGCTAAGGTAAAGCTTAAATTATACCTTTATTTGTAATTTAATGAGTATTCTCTATCAAACTTAACTCCTCACATACTTAAAAAAAAAAAAAAATAGAAGAAAAAGACATTCATAAAAAAAATTTGTCGAAAAACTAATTATGAATATGATTATTATTTTAATTAATATTTTTATTAATAATTATTTAGTGAAAGGTATAAATTCATTGAAATTAGAGATAATAATGAATGGGAGAATATAGATATGACTAAGAATGAGATGCGAGTTAACAATTCATTATATCGATGATTGATGAAAATCAAAGGGGGTGATGAGAGTAATCTTGATTTTAAAATTAAAAATTCAAGTGCTATAGACTTGTTATATTCGTATTTAAGTAGGGTGTAATATGAGTGAAAGAGAAGATTAATATTGGGTTTATTTTGATTGTTATGGTTGATATTTTAGTATTTTATTTTATGTCTTAGCTTACTTTGAAAGTTTAATATTTGTATGATCCATCATATTTTGTAAGTTGATACTTCTAATTTTATGCAATTTCTTACCTTTTATTTAGGGTGCGCAACTTATTTGGTGCGGTAGCGTTTTGAAAATGTGTCTAACCTGTTTGGGTAAACTACATTTTGGCAGTTTATGAGATTTGAAAACACTGAAAGGCAGTCTGACTTTTCCAAAAAAATAAAAAATTGTAATAGCCACCGCATCTAGCTTATCTGTAAATTATTTTTAATCAATTTACAGCAGATTATTCAATAAGCTGCAACTGCCCCAAACAGACAGTTATAATGATGTTATATAACATTTTATATGTTAATAAATTACAATATTAATATATTATTTTGTCATCACACTTTATAGTTTATGCAATACTTATCAAGTTATGCAAACTTAAGCATGCATATGTAAGGTGGTGTAGATGTAAATAAAACTTGAATTTTAGGTGTCATTTATGTAAATTCATAAGATTTGAGGGGTATGTAAGTTAATCTTCTTCTAGCTTATAGTCATCTCCCATTTCTCCTTTTGTTTTAATGACATGTTCCATAATCCATTCATTCCTTCACCTTCCGCAACTTGTCATTTCCTGCATCAATTTCGGCTTAATCTTCCTAATCTCTATTAAAAAAACATTAATCACGTATAATTAGTTAGCAAAGCACCCTCTTTGTACACTGCATGATTGGCTAAATAAGCCAGATGGTCTCTTTACACAACATTAATCTTTTTCTTAATTCAATTCTTATCCTTCATACTTTATAATATTTTTTGCTAAGTGTTTGGTTTAGATTATTGCAACCGCAGCAGCTTAAGTCCTTTGTTTGACATTGGCAAGGCTTATCAGGCATTGGAGGTCCCACTAAATCTGTTTTCACTAAGGCTTCATCATGCAAATCTTCATGCTTTTCAAACATTTACCTAACTATGGCCACCAACATATAAAATATATGTATAAGGTTTAATATGTAATTTTTCCATAGAAAATAATGTTTCAAAGGGTTATATGTTATCCAAGCATGAAACCATTCTCATATCTGTTGCTGAGGTCACTTTCAGTACAGAAAGATGCATCTTTTTCTACTGTTCCTGTCCCACTTACACAGAAGCTGATTAGTTTGTGTCTGGAGTATAAAGTCATCATCAAGCATGTTTATCATGTTTATGCCTCTCTTAAGTTCACATTAGTTTCATATGAAGATTTGAGGCATTTATGTAATGACACTAGGTTGTAAATGAGCCGAGCAAGCTCATTAACGAGCTGACGAGTTAAGAGCATTTCGATGCATTTTTCGGGGAGCTGTCGCTGCTTCCTACTTCACATCCAACCACCTATATCTTCTCTGACGAGCAAGCATAAAAATTGATTTTTTAGTTTCGAGCTCGCGTGCCGACTGCTATCACAAGCTCGAGCTCGCAATTTGACAGATGAGCTGAGCTCGATAATGGCTGGCTCAAGCTCGACTCGACTTATTCACACCACTACATACCACCCAGTTACTATCTATTTACCCATCTAGCTAACACTTAAACTTTAGTTTTTATATTTGTACCACTAAAATCTTTCATCTCGCAAAAAAAAAACACTGTTATTTTTGTACTTTTAAATAGTAAAATATATTTATATATTTAAAAATTGAAGCTTATGTGTTAGATATATAAATACATAGGAATTAAAATGATCTCACGGCATCTTTTTTTAATTACTATTATTATGGTTCTATTTTTAAAAACTTGCCAGCTTGGTTGCGTGTGGTGCGCTCTTGGTGATGGTAAGTAGCCACAAGGATAAGCGACAAGGAATGAATTTTTAAACATATATTGAAGAAATACACAACTCTATTAGTCATGTAGATTAGTGATAAGGAAATATACTAAATTAAATTAATTAGAACTAATCAAAATATTACAAATATGATACGCTTAATTTAGTCAAGGAAGCCGGATAATCCATCTTATGATAAGCATTTAGTATTGAGCTTAAGTTTTGATTCTTTCCTAATTAGTAATTAAATATGAAGAAGTATAATATTGTACTTATGATTGCATGAAAATGCTATTTAATTGGTTGTGGCTCAAGTTTGGACCTAGTCCACGATGATTTTAATTATGATTTGTTGGGTTGCATCCAAAGTAGGAGTGTAACTGTCAAGCACTTGTGAGCCAGCTGGAGCTCAATTTGATAAATGGCTCATGAGCTGAGCTTGGTGGCTAACAGTCCAGGCTCAAGCCAACCCTAACTCAACTCGTAAGCACATGAGCCAGCTCGCTTTAAAAAATATTAATAAAAAAATATATTCAAAATATTATCTTTAATTTTTTTTAAAAAAAAGTTTTAATATTGATATTTTTTATTATAACACTAGTTCAAATTAAAAAAAAAAATTCTATTCAAAAATAAATTTGATGTTTTGTAAGCCAACTAGAACTGGTAGACTTAACCTTGAGCTCGAGCTCGAACTCAATTAATTAATCAAGTACAAGCTAAATCTGAGGGTGGCTTGAGCTAGACTTGTCCCGTTTACACCCCTAGTCCCAAGTTGGAACTTGATCATATCTAATTGGACAAGACAAATTTTATAATAGACTTGATCAAGATTAATTTCTAGCTCTTCTCATTAAAATAGCAAAGCAAGGTTTTCTTTTGATTTTTTTAAGCTAAGTTTGTTAAAATACTCTATTTTCATATAAAGAATTATGTATTTACATACAATATCCTTATGTATTTATATATTTATAACACTCACATCATCCCTATCATATCATTAATATCACTATTATTAATTCTTAATAAGTACTTATTATTTTTCAAAAAAATAAAATAAAATAAAAAATACATTTCCAAGCAAAGATAAAATACTATAAATATAAATATGAAAGTTTTAAGGTATTAAAATAGGTATGAAAATCTATATTTGCATGATTATGCAAATACCAAATAATTAAACTGTCTTACCTCTCATTAATCTCAAATATATCATTTCAAGCCAGCTAACAAATAGATCGAATGAATTCCTAATGCAGCCATTACCAAAACATCAAGTCAAAACATGAATTTTATACTAAATTTAATTTTGCACATCCTCATGCGAAGGCTTTAATACAAAATTGTCAGGGACATGCAGTGCAATTGCCATAAAGAACCCCCTCTGATTCCCAAACTGGTCTAATTCGATTCAAAGTATTCCAAATTTACTGCCGGCTTTGTTGCCATTGACTCCTCCTCCTCCTCCTCCTCCTCCAGTGGATGCTAATAACGCCCATATCTCCTGTAATTTATTCAATTACCAAATTAATGCTTCATTTAATCCCTGCCATTAATGGCGTAAGAATTCAAATCACAAAGAAGTTAGTGAATCTCACTTGTATAGTAAACAGGAAAGCTGCACTGAAATTACAGACATGTTTAACGTGTAGATAATTTATGTGGGTCTTAATTGCGATTTTTGTCGCATAATATTTAAATTAAAATTATGGCATGAATTGTAATTTAAATTTACTATGAATGGCTTTGATTACTACGAGTCTGATTGGGGCAGCTGCAACTTATTGAGTAATTTGTTGATAAATTAGGTGTGGTGGCTATTACAATTTTTTATTTTTTTTAGAAAATTCAAACCACGACCAGAATGCTCTGTCATCGCACCAAAAATCGGTGCGGTGTGAAAAACAATGCTTTCAGCATTTTGAAAATACAATTTACCTAAACTGACTTGATGGGTTTTCAAAACGCCACCGCAGCAAATAAGCTGCCCCAACTTTTAAAGTTGCAAATAACAATTTAAGAAAAGGAAAAAAAAAAGGAGCTTGTGAATTACAAATCTATCCTTGCTTTTATTGATTAAATATATAATATATTTAATTTTTGTTTTTACCTCAAAAGTAGCCGTCCGTGTAGTGATAATTTTAAATATAAATAATAGAATTTTTATAATTGATCATAATTCGAATAACAATGATAAACAAATTACACTGCAAATATGATTCAAGAATTTGCCAAAAAAAAAAAAAAAACAGTAATAATCTGAGAAATCATTTGAGGAGCTACATACACTATCAATTTATGAAGAAAAGAAAATCATCTATCGAAAGATCAAATTTTTGATCTTCTCCATTAAAGTTTAAGCGACAAATCGAGTTTATGAGCCTCCTCCTTCCCCTCATTCAACAGAGCCCCCGTTCCCATCCACCTGTAATGAAACCCACCCTCCGCCGCCATCACCGGCGGCGGCGCCGCCACCTCATCGAACCTCACACCCGCCCCCTTAAACATCCCTCCCATATAATCCTCCGGCAACAACCGTCCCACCCCCGCCGCAACAGGCGTCCTGTACCACCCCTGCCTCGCAGCCACCATGCCGGAAACCATCCCCGGCGTTGACGACGAACCGAAGTACGATTTATGAACCATGGAGTGCGCTTGGATTCCCAGCGGCCGGAGAGGAACCCCGGTGAAGAAGCGGTGGTCGTCCACCGGTGCTGCGCGGCCGCGTTTCGCCAGCTGACGTTCTCGCTTGTGAGCGTTCTGGTGGCCGCCGAGGGCCTGCGAGCTGTAGAACTTTCGGCGACAGTAGTTGCAGGAGAAGACTCGTTGCTCGGCAGCCTCGCAGGCGGTATCGGCAGCCGTATCGGACGGGGGAGTGGGCGGCGCAAGGGTGGCGGTGGCGGCCGCCGACATGGAGGCGATGAGATCGAGCTCGATGAATGGGGAAGAGTCTTGTTCCATGATGATGATGATGATGATGTTGTGTGGTTTTGAGAATATGGGAAGTAGATGTTGATGCTTGATATAAAGGGAGGAGGGAGGGAGGAGAAGTAGGAAAGAGAAAGAGAAAAAGGTATGGTAATAAATGTTAATGGTGAGGAGAAGGAAAGGGGAGGGAGTGTGGGTTTTAACAGTTACGTGTGTCTTGGCGGAGAGCTTGGTTGGAAAGTCTTAGGGATGTATTTAAACTTGTTTCTTTTAGATTAGGGTTTTGTATTTATTGCATCTGCATGCACTTATGTTGTTTAATTGTTATTTTCATTACTTTTTTTTAGTTGTTGATTTTTTGTTTGGATTTGTAGGATGTTGATTGGAGATGGTATTGGGAATTTGTTGAATTGAGTTCGAACGGTCAGCTGAGTGGGTGTAAACGAGTCTGTGTAAGCTTGTGTGACTCTTAGTTTGAGCTTGAGTTTGATTAATTAAACTAGTTTGTGCTTAAGATCAAGCTTAATTCTATGAAATAGAGCTGACTCACTGACTGGCTTGTTTATGTTGAGAAAGAAAAAATAATACCAATTTTAGACTTTGTTATAAGTAGAATGAGCAAGTGGAAGATAAAATAATTGGAAATCACTCTATATAAATGTAAAATAACTTTTTTTTTATCATTTTTATAATTAAAAAAAAGTAGGGAATTTTAGTACATTTTGAGATTATTATTATTATTATTGTTATTATTAACGCGTGGTAGAAGATTCAATACACACTTAGACAAAAGAAAAGAACCAGTAGAAACACCATAAGTTCTTACGTGGAAAACCTGCAATTAGAAAAAATCATGAAGTCTGACTCAGTTGTAAAAATCCATTGTAAATTGATGATTACATAGACCCCTAATCCCAAAGGCGGGAAAGGATTACAAACTCTCTTGAATTACAATGTCGGCATACAGATGAACATGTTGCGATGAATGAGTAGCGACCGATAGTAATTGGTGACGTTTGGCATGTCGTGGTTGACAGTGACTGGTGGTGGTCGACGATAATCAACGGTGGTCGACAACGATCGGCGATGGTCGATGACCGTCAGCGGTGGTCGATGACAGACAGTGGTTGTCGACGACGGTCAGCGACAGTCGACAACGACAGAAGTGATGCCGAACTTCAACTCATTCTCAAAGCTTCAAGCTCTCATCCCAGGCCTCAAGCATTCTCCCCTTCATGAGAGGGGTGGGGCTCGGTTTATAAACTTATGGGTACAATTAATGCAGCAATACGAACCACTTTGATCAGATGGGTCAGAGAGTTTCTCAAAATACTTCGGCCAATCTCATGCCAGTTCGAGCTGATCCTTGTATGGATCGAAATCAACTAAAAAAATTCGATCCAATGTTTTGGCTCATAGCTAGCCTCATTTATTTCGACTCGAGCACAAATTTTGAATCAAATTTAAAGGGACTAATAATCTTCGAGCTAA
>NEWO01000005.1:1087320-1148973 GCA_003013225.1 Phalaenopsis aphrodite
TATATATATATATAGTGAGTAGATCCATAATAAACTGTTAATTATTGATTTAAGGGGAAATAATGATTATGAGATTGATTAATTCGATTATGTGTGACAGCGAAATTTGATGGAGTCACAATTTAAGAGGTTTTTATATTTTTTTCAAATGCATGATAAGAGTTTTGAATTATAATTGCATTTTTAAATAGTATAATTAAAAATTAGATTTTTGACAGACATTTTTTATTTTTTCTAAATATACTTCAAGTTAAATATAGTTATTAACTATTATTTTTATACAATTTTCATTAAAAAAAAATCTGTGCATTTATGGGATCATTTCTTCATGCTGCTTTTAATAGTAATTTTAAGGAAAAAAAATAACTAAATACTAATATTTTTTTATATATAAAAAAGTTTATTTCACTTTTGAAAGGTTATAATTGTGATAATTTTTTGATGTGATATGAGGGGTTTGGGTGGTAGAAATGTAAAAATAAATTTTAGGTGTTAGATATGTAAATACAGATGAATTGGGTGGTACATATGTAATTAATGATTTAATAATGACGAGCAATTTCATTGTGTGTTTACCGATCTTTAGATAATAATAAATTAATCTAAATTCATTAAAAAATGTGGCCTCAATTAATTGGAAAAGATTTGCGATATCGAATTAATCAAGTTTAAAGATATGATATATTTATGTCCAATATCTTGTGCAATAGACAATCCAAAGAGGTTGACTATCGTTGACTTAAAGTTGACTTGAACTGAACCAAATTATCTCCATGACTCCTACTTAGGGGTCTAATTGAGACAAGCCAGCCACTCAGGCTCAACTCGATCAATTAGTCATGAGCAGAGTTTAATGACCTAACAAGCCAAGCTCAAGGCAATCTCAACTCAACTCATTAGCTGATGAACCACACGTTTAAAAACAATTAATAAAAAATATACTTAAAATATATTAAAATTCAAAAAAAGATCTTGAAATTATTCAAAATGTTTAAAAAAATATTTTAAATTTTATATCAAATTATTTCTTATCAATTATCTCTTAAGCTCTACTTTGGGCTCCAACTCAATTAACTAATTAAGTTCAAGCTCAAACCGAGGGTGACTCGAGCTCGACTCAGACATGTCAACACCTCTAAATTCATTTGATTAATGGTGTTCTTCGCTCTTAAATGAACTTAATTGGCCATGGATTTTTAGAATAAATAGGTCATGAATGTTTGCTAAGTTTGGCTAAAGCGTGTGTAGCATGCATTTATTTGATTTATTATGAATGTAAGAGGAAGGAGGAGTTCAGGGCATCATATAAGGAGTTGCAATAAAGTTTTGGATTTGATTTAATTAAATGCATGAGGTATGAGAAAATATTCTTCAAGTAAAGGGAGTAAATTTATTGGGAACATGTGTATGGTGATGAACTCCTTATCCTCTATTTTTTTGAATTGGAGGTTTTATTGGTCATTTGAATCAAGCAAATATGGGGATCATTTAAGCTTTTTGGAAGATCAAATCCATGCAAAATCCTTGAAAGGAGAGACATTAATGACTTCCACTTGCCTTCAAAGTTATTTAGGTGGGTTTGACTTGTGAGGTTTCTTGCTTTTCCTACAAGGATTGGACATACACGACTAACACCTTGGCTTTTTAAGAATGTCTTGTACTTACATAAATGGGCATACCTTTAATATATATATATATATATATATATATAAAATATAAAAAATGAGTTGAAAATTTTGATGTCATATAATATTAGGCATGGTTTGGACTCTATTTAGTTATTAGAAAGGGAAAAACAATGCAGAGATGATGTATGCTTAAATATTGTCCATATTTTTTAGTTAAATTACATGAATTCAATAAATTTGTGGTTATATCAGACACAAAAGTGTCGATATTTAAATATTAGCATCGGATTTGCATCTGTTTTTTGTCTGATTTACTTCGACGTTAAATTAGGGGGTCGTTAATTTTACTTCCGCCTAATTACATTAAAATATTCTAACGAAAATTGTTTGTGTTGGTTTTTAAGTCCGTTTTCAGACGCAAAACCCGACGCTAAAACAACATGAATTTTTCATTGTTCTACCATATTTTTCGATGCAAATTGACAACATTCTGATGTTAATATTCATCGTCTGATATTTTCAAATGCAAATGTCGTCGTACTTTACGTATAATCTAATTCAACGCCAATACGACGCAAAAAACTGATGCAAATAATTTGCCTCAGACTATTTCGACTTAAATTAGACGGAAATAAAATTACCGACCTCCAATTTAACATCGAAACAAATCAGACGTAAATCCTTAAATATCCTTTGTTTTGCCTCCGATTTTCGTCTGATATAGCCGACACAAATATGTTGAATTCCTGTAGTGTCAAATGCAAACGCGAACATGCTAAAATCTTAAGGCCACCCCAAAAGTGTCCCCTCTCCAACTTTTTTTTCTCATATGTGAAATAATTTAATATTTAATTTTCTACATTAGTTATTATGGACATAGCTCATAACTATCTTGGGCACTAATTCTGTATTTTAATTTGATTGTGTTATTCTACATCATCAATAGCTAATAATTGTGCAAGGAATAAATTTTCAAAAATTAAAAAAAAAATAAAAAACAAAAGTAAAAAGACAATAAACATCTTTCTATCTATAAGTTTAATTTGTTTGGGGGAAAAGCAAAGAGGAATTTAAAGCTTTTAGTGCGCTCTACCACTTCAAAAAGCAACCTCAAGTGAATTTCTTATGTCCCTTCATGACATCATTCTATATGGTATCTCAACTTGCATATTTTATGATTATTGAGAAAATGGTGGACAAGAGAAGTGAAAAAAGAGGGGAGAAGAATGCACAATTTGGAGTAATATGTTTATATAATTTCGATGAATGGATAGCACTAATAATAGGCCTTGACAACAAATTCATTTTTTTAGTAATCAATAGTCAAATGACTTAAATTATCTTAAAAATTTTTATTTGTGTTGCATCAGGTCTCTTTTAAAAGAGTTTGAAAGAGGGGACCGAGGAGCACGTTGAATCATCTAATCATTTGATGAAAATGGTGAATCGTGTGAAAGCTTGAGACAACAAGATGATGACATCTAAATAGCAGAGAGAGGTCTTGCATATTCGAAGCTAAATATCAATGTAAAATCATACATCATTGATATTCCTATATTGTAGGGCAACAATGGACTAGATGATAATTGTTGTAGTAGTAACAGATGCTCATTGATAAATATATGACCAAAGTAAGTCATGTTAATATGAAATATTGACTGGTTAACTAGAATAATAATTACTAGAATAAATTAGAAATATGAAGTAAACTTTGACACATCTAGATATATCTCAATGTTACAATCATGGGAACTGCGTGAAGCATCATCTCAAACTCAATAATATTTTCAAGTTTAAGCATTTCAATATATACAACTTTTGAATGTCATAAGTAGATTTAGAGGTGAATCATTATAGCCACTAATAGAAGAAGATAATTTATTTATTTTAAAAGGATATTAAACAATATAGCCATAGTCATCATGATGATATAATCCATAAATTATAATATGAAAATAGAATTCTATTCATTATCACATCCATGTGAGTTAGAAAATATGAGAATATTAGATTTATATCCATAACCATTCATTTATTGAGAATGAATATGAGAATAATAGAAGAAATATTTGTAATACTTTAATATCATTTATTTATTTTAATAAGATATCATTAAAATTTAGAGGATAAATAAATAAATTTAAAGATGAGTTTGAGTTAATATTAGGAATGTATAGCAAAAATCTAAATAGTTTTCTTAGAATACGAGGAGACACAAGAAAATTGGAAAGGCTATGATGAAAAATGAAGATTGCTGCTGATTGCATGAATGAGGGAGCGGGACTAAAAAATTATGCTCATAAAAGATATCTAATGTAGATATATGGGACATTTTAAAGTGGTGTTTTTAGATAAAAATTAAGATATTGTAAGATATAAGTCAATAGAGAGACAAAAATAGATATTACTTACTCGTGTGCAAAACCTGACTACTGAGAAGTGGTGAGCATTCACAATACAAACAATGAGTAGGAATTACGAAGTGCATTATGCAACAATTTAAAGTTGGCTAAATAATTGAAGATAGGAGATAAAAAATGAGAGGAACTTCACATTACAAAAGAGACCTACACACAAAACATAACTTAAAAAAGAACACTCACAATAGGTCTCAATAATAGTTTTATTCAATTGATATTTAATAATCAATTTAGGTACAAGGCTTGAATCTTTATTTTATGAAGTAGGCAACAATTATAATATAAAAAAGTTTAAAGCCAAATTGAATCCTATTAAACATCTACCAATCAAATTTAAAGAGAAAATTTTCTGAAATGACAACTCATGCTACTTTAGTAAAATAAAATTGAAAGCATAACAAATCTCAAATAATCCATATAATACAATATATATAAATTTTGGCGAGGAGGATGACAAACATCATTACCATTGATGCATGTTAGAAAATTCACAGCGGTAGAGTAATGAATTATCGTTTTAGCATTGCACAAGAATTCAACAACTCGGATGAAAGAAAACAACCGGCGGAGACACCAGAAGTTCTTATGTGGAAAACCGTAAAGGGAAAAACCACGGGATCTGACTCAGTAGAAGAATTTCACTATGAAATGATGATTATAGTTGCAAGTACTTGCCCTACAGACGGGAAAGGGTTATAAGGTCTTTTAAGTTACAACATTGACGTATGTATGAACTTGTTGCAAAAAACAAGAGACGATTGATAGTGATCAGTGGTTGTCGACAGGTGGTCGACCGCGGTCGGCTATGGTCAGCGGCGATAGACAATTGTCGATGTCGGTGGGAGTGGTATTGGACTTCAGCTTCTTCTCAGAGTCTTCAAGCCTCAAGCTCCCCTTCCTCTCTCATGAGAGGGGTGAGGCTCAATTTATAGAGCTATAAGTGCAATTAATGAAAGAATATGGACTATTTTGATCTGATGGTCCAGAGAGCATCTTTTGATCAGATAATATTTGATGAACAATTGAGCGTCATAACGATGTTGAAATTGAGTGATCTTTGGCTCGTTGGATTTGTCTTTGTCGTCACGCTCGATTCGACTATAAGCTTGTCATATTCGACATTCATTTCATCTTTCAAATATCTCAGAAAGCTTCTAAGATTGGTTTATTGACTTTATTTGAGTGTGATTTGACTTGAATTAAATCAATTTTAGTATCACATGTCCGTCTCATCGAGCCAGTCATTTTAACTATAATTTTATTGAAATCAGAGCTCAGTTTGAATATTTTTTGCTTAAAAGATTACCTCGAGATCAGTATCATGCCTCAAAATTCATCATGAATTATATAAATTTGTTGATGATGTATCATATATATATATGTGTGTGTGTGTATTCTTACAAAAATTATTAATGTAGAGAAAAATAACAACTTTTCAAATCAAATGCCATCCGTAAATGCAATTTTACATCCTGATGCAGCATAAAAAACAAACTTTCAATGCAAAATGTTCCTTTCTTAGATCAACAAAAATAATTCGAGGAAGATCTACCAACATACCACTCCTACGTATTTACAAATCTAGCACACCTAAAGTCGCATCTTATTCATGCATGAAAATATGTTTTTCACTTCTTACAAGTTAAAATGATAATATTTTTTACATGATATGAATGATATGGGAAACATAAATGTAAAAAAGCAAAGTTTATATGTGTTAGATATGTAATTACATAAAAAAAATGGATGCTATGTATTAATTTCCTATTAGCTCGGCCATGAGAAAATATTCAAGCCCTTTGATGGGAAATCATAAGGTAGATCCATCATCCATCCATATGTGGCAAGCCAAGACAATTTATGTGGCCGACAAGTTTATTTGGAGCATCCTAATTTTACTTTAGCTTCTATTATGCTTTTCAATACCACTATTTCCTTTTAGGATAAGCATTAATTCTCTTTACATCTATATTATGTCAAACACCCCCATTACATATATGTTTAATACTACTACATAACAAAATCTTGGCCCTTTAGCCAACCCTAAAAAGTTTGTGATGTTGACTAATGAAATGATTAGACATGACCAATTGAACTATATATGATGGTGAAAAAATACCATAAGAATTCTTATCCAAATTGTATAGGAGTTCCTTGTGAAATTGATGCATAGATCCCTTTTGATTAAAATATTAAACTAATAAAAATTTATCCTTTTTTTCTTAAATCAAATGATACTATTTTGGGGGATTCATGTACATAGTATAAAATAATAATAACAATAATAATAATAATAATTATTATTATTATTATATATTAAAAAAAGGAATGGCTATAAGATGAGCCCGAGCCATCCCTAGATGTGCTAAATATTCAATTATTAGGGGGATTCAAACCCGTGACTTGAGGAGACATACGACTTTCAGCGAGGCTATTCTAACAACAGACTAAAAAATACGCACTAGTTACATATGTGATATCTAAACTTTAAGAGTTATTTATATCATATTTTAATGTCTTAAGCACACCAAAATAGAAAGTAGGCATGAATAAGTGTATTTTATTTACATAAAGGTTAATGGTGTAATTCTTAGATTATACAAGATAAATATTTGAGTTATATATAAATAAATATTAAAAATTAGTGTAGTTTTTTATGCAAATCCCACCTTTTTTTCTTCATTGTCATAATTTTTTTTTTCAGCATTAATTTATTTCCTGGAATTTGAAATTAAAAGTATTGATCTAAAATAAATTAAAATGTAATAATTTCTTACATTAAAAGCAAAATTGTGATGTGACTTTTTAGGTATTTACCATAAAATTTTATTCAGGAATTTTTGTTTTGCAAATACACGCCTCTCTATTAAATATTTAATTTGCATTAATAATTGTTTACTTTATATTTGAGTGGGTTGCTTTCTTTAGCACAAGAAAACAAATCTTTTTGGGATCTCAATCTCTACTTTTATAGACATTAATTTAATCAGATTAAAGTCATAAGTGGGTTGATAATTCCATTACTGAAATGATCGAGTTTCAGTAGCAAACTTCCAAGTCCTTTGTCACCATCAACACCAATTTGATAGAAGAGGAATTTACATACATACCAACTAATTCCTATGTATTTACATATCTAACTCCTGAATTTTATATTTTACATCTATGCGGACTCCCATAATCTTTCATCTCAGAAAAAAAAGAGAAAATATTGTATCAGGACTCTGAATGTAAAGTTATGTGCGGAGTCCAATGAAATCACTCCACGTGGCGGTGACAATAAAATAAAATAAAATATGTTCGGTAACACAAGGGAATATTTCTCCCGTGTTATTCAGGTGTTATTATGTGTTATTGTGTGTTATTCAAGTGTTATTGATGTGTTATTGTGTTATTATAACGCTGAAAATATTCTCAGAGCACAATAATACCTGAATAATATAGAATAACACAGAGAAAATATTCTCCTGTGTCACCTCTACGTGACATGATTTCATTGGACCCCACACGTAACTCTATGTTTTTTCCATAAAAAAAGGCATACATGTAAACTGAAGTTTATCCATATGAATTAAGTGGTGTATGTAAATTATTTTTCCAAGGAAAAAAAATGAAAAAAAGGAAAAAAAAATGCTTTTGTAAAGTCAGATGAATAATAATGATTTATAAATTCATGGGAACAATGTTTGTTGGGCCTAAAACAGAAATAGTTAGTTTGTCATGATCTCATGTCAATGTACTAAAAGTGTTGGATTGAAACGAACGCTGCAAATTTTAGAAAAAATTTCTTATTATAAAATTATAAGGAATTTTATTTCTTATTATAAAATCATTAATTTGCAAGACTTTATCAATAATAATGATATATGCTTTTTATAGAAAAATCCACACATTTTTTGTTCCTTTTGAGTTTCTAGAACTTTTGTTTGTAATTACGTTTGATGTGTCAATCCAGTAGTGCCGAGAAATGAGAGAAAATATTCCGTCTGGACAGTCGCCACATCGTCATACACGTCAATGGTGGACCGCGTGGCTGCCGGTGGTTGACCGTCATGATCTGCGGACGTCCAGACATAATATTTTTTCGGAAGATAGTGGTACAGCGCCCCGATGTCAGTAACTGAATTTTGAGCAATTCTCCATGTAAAGTTTCTATTTTGTCGCTTAGAATGCATGGGAACTCAATTTCAATTGTGCAAAAAGAGGAGAGCGCCGTGAAATGTTTCAAAGTATGATGAAGCATAAATGTGTTGTAATTTGTACATTATCTTTATTTTCTTCATAATGGATTTCTTGGTGTGATGTAGTTCCATGATTTTTTTTGTTCTCGAATTTTCTATATTAAATCTTGGGTTCTGTTTTTCTTATCTTGTGCACTCGGATCTCTTGAACCTATTTTCGCTATTTAATGATATCTCTCACAATAATATTCAAAACAACTTTAAGTTGTTTAGAATATTTTGAAAATTATGTTAATTTATTTTTTTTAAAAAAAAAGTAAAAATACACCAAATAAATATATTTTTAAAATAAAAATAAAAACTAAAAATAAATTAATTAAAATGATCCCAAACAAGCCCTAAATGTGCAATCCAATTTCACCATTTTACCCTTCATCAAAATAAAAGATGATTAGTGAAGAAGGCTGAGTGCATAAATGTTGGGTAATGTGGAGACCCCGTCCACCGCAATTTAATTAGTTTTCTAATTAAGAATCTCACCTACTGCTCACCTACATCCCACCTACCACTCACCTACCTCTCACCTACCGCTCTCATGGTTTCTATAAATAACCTCTTATAGCTTATCATAAACTAAGTGAAGTCAAGTCAAGTTCTCAAAGAGAGAAAGAGAGGAAGAGAGGAAGAGAGAAAAAGAGAGTAAGAGAAAGATGAAAATAGAGATTTTCTTGTAAACGTCGACGCATTCGACGGTATAATTCATCGAAAAAATAAAATCATCTGCAGCTCCATGGAAGTAAACAAATTTGTCGAACTACCTAAATCTGTGTCGATCTGGTATTTTTTCTGCGTGTAATTTTTCTCGTTCATTTTTCACTTTATTATCGTCATTTTTCACAACAATAAACATAATATATATTAATCTCTTCCTGCACTTTTTTTTTTTTTTTCTTCTTCTTCTTACTATCATTCTTATTATTCTTAACTTGCGAGTGAATGGAATCCTTCACTTACCTTTTAATCATTACAATTTGTGATTTATTTAAATAATTAAATAAAAAAATTTACACTAATAAAATTAAAAAAAAAATAATTCAAGATTGAAAATTGCAAATAATTATCTAGAACTCACATCTAGCTTCCAAGATTCGATTCTAAAGGCATGCAAATAATTAAATTAATCTATCCATGCGATTTTGATAATTAATTGCTTAAACGACTCTTAAACAAGTGATGATGTGAGCATAATATAATTATTAGTGGCTGATTAGATTACTTTGTTTTATTCCATCTATCAAATAACCAATAAAATATGATCATGCCATGCCAAATCAAAAGAGAAAGCACCACATAACAATTTCTTAATTCCTTCTTTTATCAAAAGTCAATGGTCAAAAATTTTTTTCTCATATATACTTAACAATATTGCTTAATTAATATTTGTGGCATCATATAACTTCTAACTTCATCTTCAATTAAATATAATTTATTGATATGCATATTATATATATATATATATATATATATATATATATATATATATATATATATATATATATATATATATATATATATATATATATATTCTTCACAAAGATAATAATACCAAGGATGAGTATTTATGAAGTTTCTAAATAAAGTTAAGAAGACATGCATGAGGCCATCATCATTCTAAAGATAAAAAGCTAATGAAGATGGCTTTTTACTTTAATAATTGGATGCATGTTGGGAAAATCTATATTCCCCTAAATAGAATAACACATCTTGTAGAAGTGTCTTGATGTCATCAAATTCTAACTTTTTCATCAAGCCCCAAATACCAATTTTTTTTTACTGAATTGATGACATGTGATGTGAGGCCATTGTTTTAAAGTGTATTGTAGGTATTAATTTTCTAAGGTTTATATAAATCCACATAAAAGAAAGCTTTATTTTGGGGCATTTACATACATATCACCCAATCCCTATGTATTTTACATATCTAATCCCAAAATTTTGGTATTTAGATTAATAACATCCAAATCTTTCATATCACAACAAAAAGACCACTATTGTGACCTTTAAAAGGTAAAATATACATTTTCATGCATAGGTCAGGTGGTTTGCATGTGAAAATTGAAGCTTAGGTGGCGTTAGATATGTAAATTCATGGGAATTGAGTTGGTATGTATGTAGTTACTTTGAAGGATAGATATGGGTAGGGCTGTCAAAAAAGCTCGTTGTTCGCGAACAGTTCGTGTTTGGTTCGCCAAGGAGATCGTGTCTGATTCGTTCGATAAGCAAACGAGACGAACACGAACATTTTTTTTTCGTTCAAAAAATTATGCATTCGTTCATGTTCGAATCGTTATTGTTCGAAATATAAAATAATTTAAAATAAGTATATATATAATTTATGAAAATTTAAAAATAATTATATATTCTAAAAATTAATCAAATTTTAAAAAATTAAATTCTATAATTTTAATATATAATAAATTATTAATAATACTATATTAATAAACTCTATTAGTGATATAGAAATTATATATTTATATAATATAAGTGATATAACTAATATAATATAGTATTTTTATATATTAATACATACAAACTAAATTGTAGAAAACCCTAAGCCCTAACCCCGTGTTATTGTTCGCTTGTTTGGCACTTCGGCCTCCCTTTCGTCCTTTCCCCTCTTGAAATCTTTCGGTCTTGGTCGTCTCTCCTTCTCTGTCACAAAATTGTGAAAAGCTTTCTCTCGTCTAAAGCTTAGGGTTGAATGTTAGTATCCGTTCTCTAATCTCTACTTCTATTTGTCTTCCATAGAATATATTTCTCCTCGGCAAGTAGGTGTTCGATTGACTACTCAGTATTCTTGCTTCAGTGCTCAATATTCTTGTTTGTGTTCGTTCTCTAATCTCTACTTCTATTTCTCTTCCATAGAATATATTTCTCCTCGGCAAGTCGGCGTTGGATCGACTACTCGGTATTCTTGTTTCAGTGCTCAATATTCTTGCTTGATTTCTTGTAAGGCTACCAAGGCGTCATCTTTGAGTATATTTTCTTTAATATTTCATATTTATCTTCAGGTTTGCTTAAATTTTTTTAAAAAAATTAAGTTTACTTATTTTTTTTTTTTAAAGTGAAACCAAGGCTTCGAAGTTTTTGGGAGTGAAATATAATTTCGTGTTATTTGTCATGTTCAAGAGCAGAATTAAGTTCTCTAAAGCCCATGGTGAATTTGCTTTTAAGCAGTTAAAAGCTTTTGTTTATTATGAAGAATGTAACATCAAACTAATGCATTTAAACTGAAATTGTGTTTCTGCTAGAAGTTCTGTTTCCAACTTCTACATATCAGTAAGCTGACTTGCATTTTCCATCGTTCTTTTACCTGTAGTTTTCTTAAGAATTATAGATCTTATACCTTTAGAGTTGCAGATGATTTGAGATTGAGCTAATCCAACCTCAGCTATTAGAAAAAGCTATTATCGATCTTTATCCATTATTGTTCTTCCAAGGCAAATATATAGTGTATGGATACATGCATAAATATATTCGTGACATTTTGATCCAATTTTGAGCTAGTTTGGTTCAATCTAAGCCTAGTTTTTTTCAGGTTCGATTCGAGTTGGTATTGGTTTGTTTCGTTTGATTTTGGCTCTGTTCAAACCAAAGCAGTCGAATTTCTTCTCAATCTCTAGGCCAATCCACAATGCAAATTTTTGACAGCCCTATATATGATCATTATTCGTCACACATTCTTAAAATTGACATAGATGTCTAACTTGTCAAAATTAGCGATGATTTTGTTGGTTTCAGACCCAAGCTTTACTATACTAGACAGCCATTATTCAGAAGCTATTACAGTAGCTGTTTGGAGCTAATTTCTTGTTCTTTCAGGTTTTCCTTCTCATTTGCTTAACAGTGACCCTGTTCACAGCGAAAGAAGTTCCACTATGTGAGTTGGAACAATCTGAAGCAGCACAGGGAAGTTGTGCAATATTTTCTATTTTCAAAACGCTTAAGAGTTTACCTGCTGGAGTGCCCTCAGTGCTTATTGTGAGTTCTCTTACCTGGGTAACTTATTGAGCATTATTGCTATCTGGATCACAAAAGATCAGCTTTTTTTTTTTTTTTGGATATTTACATACATACCACTCAATTCCAATGTATTTACATATCTAACACAAACTCCAATTTTTAAATACATGCTGCCTTACCAATGCTTGAAAAGAAGTAATGTTTAGGGTTTTTATATCTAAATACATAATTGCTTGATATCTATGTAAATGAGCCACACCCCCACCCACTTCCCCCCCCTCCCCTCTTATTGATTTGTATAATCTCTATGCAGCTTGCCTGGTTTTCCATTCATCCTTTACGACAGACTGGATGGGCTTTGAAATATATCATGGTGATCCAAGTGGCTGTTTTCCAAACAGGACAGTTTGCCTTTTTTTCCTCCTTTTTGTACACTAAAAAATATAGATTTTTATCTTAATTTCATGTCTTTTGAATTTCTTTCTTTCTTACTTTTTTGTTGTTTGGCTTTACGATTTTTGGCTGTCCTAATTGAGCTTCGGAAATTAAGAAATTTTTGACAGAACAGACGATAATGTAACGTTTGGACTGTCGTAATTTGTCAAGTAGATATGTTTCGTTAAATAAGAGCATTTTATTTGTAACATGGTATTGTATGACTCAATTTGGTTTCAACTAATGAGTTTATTTTTTATTTGGATGTAATGACTGATGATGAAGGGATGTTTTTGTTGAAGTTTTGATTTAGTTTTAGATGTTATTTATTGTTTTTGGTAATTTGAGAATTTTTAATTAAGTTATTGTCTATTTAACAATTCAAACAATATAAATAAATTTGAACAATTTCGAACAATTCAAACGATTCTAGCATTTCGAACAATCCAAACTAATTTCGAACAAATCAAACCGAACATGAATAGTAACTTCACAAATAATTTCAAACATGAGTCTATTTCAAACAAAATAAATTTCAAACTAACCGAAGACAAACACTAGCTCTGTTCGTTTGTGTTCGGTTCGTATACACCCCTAGACATCGGTCATTTTACAAAATAAAAAAATTAAAAATCTAGAGATTCATTTCAAATTAAATTCTCACCGATCTCATTACCTTTTAGAATAGATTCTCTGTATTATATATGAAAAAGCAATGGGTAACTGCAAGATACAGATATAAAAACGAACACCCAAAGATGCAATAAGTTTTTATGCTTTTACTATATACAACCAGAGATAACTATTAATTATTGGATTAAGGCTAATGAGAATAATGAAACAGAGCCAGTAGTTTCTTACAGTTGTTAGGAGGAAAGCAAAAGCCTCTTTGCTCCCTTTCTCAAAACCTATTCTGCACACAAACTGATTTCTCTAATGCTTGTGAATTTGAAATTGAGGGAGGAAGGGGAAAAGTGTAAATAACTATGATTTGTAGTAAAATAAAGTAAATATGTGCAGGGCACGACCTTAAAGCCTTGCTTTGCTGCTCTACTTCCAAACCTTAATGGCCCCATCTCTGCTGCTTGATATCAACAGTCTCTGATTCAATTTGACAGAGGCTAAAGAGAGTACCGAATCGCGATGGCAACCCGCAGAATCAGTAGCTGCCGCAGCCAAGAGAGCTTTCTGAGTCTGTGTCGATGATGCAGCTCGCCTATTCATCTCCTGTGAAAGATCCCAGATGGAATTCATTCAGTAGGGATAATAAACAGAGTATGAAAAGTGAGAATCAGAACAGGGTAAAAGGGGATGAAGAGATGCTATACATTTTGTACAAAAAACTAATGGTCAATTGAATAGGTAGCTATACATAATCTGCATGAAAAATTTATAGGCAGTAACTCCCAACAGCAAGACTCCTTTATCCCACTAAGTGGGATCAGCTACATAATATTTTTTCTCCATTGCGCCCTATTGAGTGTCATATTTTCATTTAATTTTAATAAATCAAGATCTTTTTTTATACAATATGCCCAAGTCTTTCTAAGTCTATTTTTGTCTTTCTTAACAGAAGTCGAATCCCAAACATCTACTCTCCTAACCGGATCATAAGAAAGTCGACATTTAATGTGACCAAACCATCTATGAAGACTCTCTAATTTTATCCGCAATTAGAGCTACACCAACTTTCTCAGGGATATATTCATTTTGTATTTTCTCTCTAAGTGTCAAGCCACTCATCCACCTAAGCATTCTCATCTCGACAACACTTATGCTTCTCCTTTAAAGGCCAACATTTTGAGCCATACAGCATTGCGGGTCTCACTCCCATCTTATTAAATTTTCCTTTCAGCTTAAGCGGTACTTTTCTATCATACAATAGGCCTGATGCATTCCACCACTTCAACCAACCAACTTGAATTCTGCTAATAACATCACCATCTACATCAACATCACACTAAACAATAAACCCGAGATATCTAAAACATTCACACCTTCTAATGATTTGATCATTATAATTAAATCTCTCCCACTAGAGCAACTACTACTAAAACCAAATTTCATGTATTCAGTTTTAGTTCTACTCAAATGAAGGTCTTTAGTCTCTAATGTAGACCTCCATAATTCAAAATTTTCTTGAAATCTTTCTTTAGTCTTATCCACAAGAAGGATATCATCAGCGAAAAGCATATACCAAGATACATCCTCCTGTACATGTCCAGTAAGAACATCCATAACTAAAGCGAAAAAATATGGGCTTAAAGCTGATGCCTGATGTAATCCAACTGAAATAGGAAAATATTGGGTCAATCCTCCTTTGGTTCAAACAAAAGTAATAGTTCTAGTATACATATCTTTAACGACTTGAACTAAGGCGGATATCTAAAGCATTCACACCTTCTAATGATTTGATCATTATAATTAAAACTCTCCCACTAGAGCAACTACTAATAAAAACCAAATTCCATGTATTCGGTTTTAGTTCTACTCAAATGAAGGCCTTTAGTCTCTAATGTAGACCTCCATAATTCAAAATTTTCTTGAAATATTTTTCTAGTCTTATCCACAAGAAGGATATCATCAGCAAAAAGCATATACCAAGGTACATCCTCCAGTACATGTCCAGTAAGAACATCCATAACTAAAGTGAAAAGATATGGGCTTAAAGCTGATGCCTGGTGTAATCCAACTGAAATAGGAAAATATTGGGTCAATCCTCCTTTGGTTCAAACACAAGTAATAGTTCTAGTATACATATCTTTAACGACTTGAATTTAAGTCATATGAACACTCTTCTTCTCTAGAACTCTCCAAAGGATTTCTCTTGGAACCTCATCATTAAGCTTTTTCTAAATCAATAAAAATCATATGCAGATCCTTCTTATTCTCTCTATATTTCTCCATCAAACCCTTCAATAAATGTATAACATTCATAGTAGAACTATCTGGCATAAATCCAAACTGATTATGAGAAATCTTTGTAATACGTCTTAATTTATGTTCAATTATCCTCTCCCATAATGTTGAAGTAAGACATATCAACTTAATTCCTCTATAATTTGTCAAACTAAGGGATGGAATTGAATATCAAGGGAAAACATAAGAACTAAAGGGAAATTAATTTATAGTTAATGCCAAACTATCCAGTTAGTTTAATTTTGATATGTAAGAACACATATCATGACGTTTCTCCACTCACCTCACATCCACTAAAATATAACATCAAGATACCCAACTCTGCCGATTATTATAGAACGCTTTGATACATTACTAATGTACATTTGTATCTAACGAACCTAAATATTTATAGAGTGCGTTCCAGTCAACTTGCCAATTTGAATGGCAAGGTTTAGATTATCTGAATAAGCCTCGTAACTTCTTAAGACTTAAAGTTGCCACCAAAAATATATTATCATAGGATTTCATCCAATTCCTTCAGTATACATCATAATCCCAAATAACATGGGCTTTAAATGAGTGAAATTTACCTGCACAATTTGTACCCCGAAGCTTGATCTTGTCTCATAATGCTCATCATTCCCCAAACCTAGTGTTGATGGACCACAGATGGAGTAACTTCGCTCAGGACTAGCAAGTCATGAAAAGAGTAAATCATCAGTCAGCCATGAGAACAGAATTAATTTAAAAAAAAAAAGAAAACAAGACCTAACTACCATATTAGTCAAACCTTGCATGATTCCAATAGCGAATTTTCAGATCTCTTCCTCCTGTTAGTAGATCTCCACCAGGCAAAGGCAGCAATGAGCGGATGCCAGGAAGACGAGGCGGAGGCTCATTCAATTCATCAATTCTATATTTGGAACTAGAATTCCGTTTCATATCCTGCTTAGATATTGGCTTGCTGGAAGGCCTCGCTAATGCCCGAGGAATGTTAGACATTTCTGCAATGCTGTCACAGCTGGCTACTCTGAATACCTGAGTGAAATTTAGAATGAGACATTCTTTAACTTTTGAGAAAGTTGAAACCTTCTACAGGAATAATTACACAAGCGCCTTTTCCCTATTTCCGGGTGGCCAGATTTCTATGTTAGTTTTTATAAAAGGAATTAAAATAGAATTAAAATAGTAGCATAGATTTCAACCTTTCAACATTAAATATTTTTTACTAAAAACTTACATGTTATGCATACCAAATCTACTTTCACAAAACATGTATATATGAGGGCTCATACATAGCACTTTATTTTCGCAGATTCAGAAATTCTAGAAAATGAAACTAAAACCGGATGCCTGGCCTACCTGGTGGCAGCTTCCAGTCTCAGCATTCCACAGAGCAACTTCATTAGAGCCAGCAGAAACATATATCAATGGTCTTGCCATCGCTGGAGTAGAATTTGAAGATGGAATGAGTAAACACATCCTCTCCACAGGACATACTGTTGAGTATTGCCAGGAGTTAACAGGTAAAAGAAACCTCAAATCCCACAATGTCAATATGCCCCTTGAAGATCCCGATACAAACCAGTTCCCACACTGACCCATCACAAGGGAAGAAATAAATCCCTCCTCTGGTGCAGCTCTAAATGTCCAAGCTGCTTTATCCGTCCGTGTGTCCCAAAGATTGATTCCATGCTCTCGAGTGCTGTAAATAATTGTATGGCAAATGCTAGAATCAGAAGAAGAGCAGTTCAACAGGGTAAGAACTGCACCTCCTCCAACCTCTTTCTTCCTACTATCAACAATACCTGAATACCTTTCAACAACATTACCCAGTCCTCTTGAAACATAATCAATAGAAAACAAGTGCAGTATCCCATTAGATGCACCAACTACTACCTTTGGTGTACCGCGAAGCATGCTAACACAGAGAGCCTGACTATAGCCCAAAGAATAAGTTAGCCTTGAGCGAAAAGAGATGTCTTTTTCCAACTTCCTGCTGTCCCATATTTTTACGGTAGAATCACTTGAAGCACTGACAAAGAATGAATTGTCATTTGATACTGCAACATCATTCACAGAAGAGGAGTGTTCTTGGAGATGTGCCACCAAGACTCCACGAGGCTTCCATCCTGTATCAGGAATTGTTGAAGTTCTAGAAAATGAGGGCAATACAGTTATATCGGATTGGTATTTATCGTCTCCGAAGGACGTTGAAGAAGTTTTCACAATGTCAGTAACATTGACATCCTGGAATTTGCTGGTGATGTTTAAAGAAGGGTCAATCTCATGACTATATGGATCATAAGCCATAATAGAAGTTGTTTCGTTGAAGGAGCCTGAGACAAGCCTTGGAGGTACTGAATTTGATAAGCTAGTTGGTTTATTCGCAGAGCCCACACATGGCATGCATGAAGAAGCAACTCCGGCAGAATTCAAGCGTGTTGAAGTATCAGGAGCTTTAGATAACACACCCCTACTGCGCTTATCCATATAAGAGTAGATAGGAATACCCTCAGATGGTCCATCAAAAAGAAAGCTGTTACTAGTGTTAACATTGGGTGAAAAAAATCCAGAGAATTGCATCTTATCGGAACTAAATGAATCCCTTTCATCCATCACGCCATTGATGAGAAAAGAATTCTCTTTTCTCAACTTAGAAATAACTTCAACATCAGATGAAGTTACTTTTTGGACAGAATTACCAGAAATTTTAATATTTTGAGCCACTGGTTCTTTGTTCCAAGTTTTCTTCATGGGATCCAGATCTGCTGCAACCCAATTAATGTTCTCAAGTGTTTCCCAATTATTTGACTGGCCTGATGAGTTATACCATATCTTTCGCTGCCTTTCTAGCATATCAACACTCCTTGTCTTTTCCAATACATGGTAAAATACAGACTTTGACACTGGAGGCTTTAGACAAGAAAGTAGGGATGAGTCTGAATATAGAGAAGGAGGTTCTCTCTGAAGAAAAGGACGCAAAATTGGATAAAGGTAGACATAAGAATCCACGGGTCCCAAGGTTTGGCTACTTGCTGCAATGAAAGTGGCAACTGATCTTCGTACCCACTGACTTGGATAACATAACAATGGAAAGGATCTTTCAATCATGTCAAGTAAAATCCTTTTCCGCAAAAAACCACTTCTACAAAGCATAGACAAGCAGTCCAACGCATTAACAATGACAGCCTCCATGCCATCAGTTAAAGCCTGGTCTATATAAGGTAATAAATACTCCTCAACACTTCGTTGGCCAACGAAGTAGCAGACAAAAACAATCTGCCCATAAAATACTGCTCTCAGTTGCTCATCTCGGTCATTAAGAAATGCCGGTAGGATTGGAAGTAAGAAATCATTACATTGTTTCTGTTCAAAAAAGAAACACAAATGTCCGATATCCTGCAAAAGGGCTCTCCTGATACTTGGAGTTTGTTTTGAGCCCATGACCAGCTCTTGCACAACTTCAGCAATGGATTTTCTCAACTGAGCCAGTTGTGCATCACTGTTCTCAGCATCTTTCTTGACTGACGGTTCTGTTGAAAGTAGCTGCGATTTGGTGGGTACTACTTTATCATATGATCCAGTATCAGCCAAATTTTTTGAGCAAATTAAGAATCTATAAGCAGCCAGTGCAATTTTGAATATGTTCCTAGCATAACAAATCCTGACACTTTCTTCAGGGTCATCTGGAAGCATAGATAGCATGGGAAGAATATACTCTGGAAATATCTTAGCATCACTGGGTGGAAAATCTCTAACTAATGCCAACACATCACACAATGTATCCAAAGCAGCACAACGGACAATTGCAGCAGGATCAGATAGCATTGCAATAACATATGGAAGCACATGCTGTAAACGATCTTCATCATCAATGTAAAAGGAGCAAGACCTCAACATAAGTACACCAGCTCTTCGAAGCTGGGGCTGCTTAACACTTCGTATGCATGAGCAAAGCAATGATGCAATGAGAACCATACCTTCACAGCTTGCATTAAATTCCATGAATTGAAAAAAGGGCATTTCATTGCTTTCGGATTGAATATTGTACCCGGCCATTAGAGATTCCAAATCGTTTTTATGGAATTTTTTGAAAAGAGTGATTTCATTTTCCTTTCCATGAGCATGAAACGAAGATTGCCTTCCAAAACGCTTGGTCTGGTTAGAAAATATAGTTGATTTGGTGCTGGAACTATATGTGGAAACATTTGCAGTGTTTCCAATTTTTGCTTTAGTATGTGAAAAAGCATTGTTCTTTTCTACTTCCCTGTAAATGGAATCTAAATCATCAACAAGCTGAAGCCCTTTACCAACAATGCTTTCTGATGGATCAGCTCCATCATATGGGGAATTGGTATTTTCCTTTCCACTTTTGAATTTCTGAAAAGATTCATTATCTATCAAGTTGGCATCCGATGTTTCAGAGACGAGGGCATCAACAGCTCTATCATTCATCATCTGTCTGCTTATCTCAGAGAAAGCACCTTTAGTCATTGCAACCTGAATATGAATCATAGAGGCATGTTTTAAAGTAATTTGATTCTAATGTGAAAGAAATCATTCTGGAGAACACCTTACCCTTGTATCAGAGTCAAGAGGAATCAAGCAGGAAAATAATTGATGTAGAAATGGAGAGAAATAGCTTGGGAAAACAGCCGATGCATAACTCTGCAAATAGCTATCGCAGGACAATCTTTCTTCTGGATTCAGTTGAATCATATGCAGTATCATCTCACGAATTCCAACATCAGGTATCTGCAGTGATAATACCAACACCCCATTTTATAGTAAAAATTTATAAAAGACAACATTTTCCATAGTTCTAATAGAAAGAACAATTTATCTTAACTGATCTCTGTTAACATCCCTTTTTCATTTTTGTAGTTGGAGAGTACTGTTTATTGCAAACATACAACATTTAGTTTCAAGCTTTCAGATGGACAGCACCTATGATGAAAGGTAATGAAAAACTTAAAAATCTATGTTGTCAAAAGCACAGAAAATAGGTAAAGTGTCAAAATAGTACCCTAGCTATTTCCTTTGGGGCTATTTAGTCCTAAACTTTATAAAAGCGTTTAATTAATTCCCGGAGTTTTTAATCGGAAGCTAAAGTAGTCCTTAATGGGACTATTTCAACTCATATTAAAATAATATGAGGTCTAAGTTGACACTTTTATAACCTCGAGGACTATAATGCCCCCTCAAAGGATCAGGGGATCATTTACACAGAAAATGAATCTTAAGAGTAGCATGTTTGATCCATTGTGTATTTGTTAATGCCTTTTATATTCTTTGCAATATATTTCAAGCAAGCCCATGATGTTGATCTTATTGAGAATACACTGTTCTCTAAGATTTTGACGGCCCTTTAGATCTAGTTAACTATTTCTGGGGCTCAATTCAATCAGCATCATAAACAATCCATGTTTTATCTTTTAAGGGTCACCTCTTCTAGAATTTTTATACAAGCAAAATTTAAATTTCGTTTACTTCAAAGCTCTCCAATGGCTCTACTGGCAGTCATTGAACGTTACAAAACATGAGTGACTAATTGCCTCAGTACAATAATCCTAGTTGTGTAAACTGTTGCTATCCCAAGATCTCACCTCAGTGATTTGCTACAGTCTTGAACAGAATTTTGCAAATGTGAAAGAACCAGGATTCGAGATTTTAATCATATTACTTCTGTTTCACACCAAGCTCTGTTACTCATAAAGTTCATTTCATGCCTTTGTCGAAGGGCAATTACTGCTGCCCTGAACCGCTCTCTTTGCTGCCTCTGATTTTCCTTTTATAAATAGATCCACATTGGAACCAAAAAACCAAAGGTTGATTCATTATTTTATGTCGGAAGAATTGGATTGTGGTTTTTGACTAGTAAAATAAGATATTTTTTTTTTTTTGGGGTACTTTGTAAGCTATTAATAGAGCCTTTGAAGTATATAAAAAGAATTGGCTGGTGGGCTTTGAAATAAAATTTTAGTTTTCCCAATTCTTGAGTGTGTTGTTGGACATGTATTCTTCGAAAGATTCACAAGTGATTATAACTATTCTAACGGGCGAGTCTCCTTATTCCAATGAAGGCTTAAATGTTCTTTTTCGGCTAATTTCTATTTTTACTCTTGCTTTTGATTTGCTTGGTGGTTAATGACTGTGCATGAATGAAAGTGATGATGGATATGTGATTCCTTTTCATGGCATAAAATTTGATTGTTATTAAAATTTTAAAATATTTTGTTGTTATTCTCATTAAATTTTAGCTATTGGTGATTATTAATTTTCATTTAAAATTAAAGGAACACCTAATGCTTTTACATTAAAAGAGATTAATTTCTGCTAAAATTAAGAGTTCACAATATGTGATTGCAATATTTTGTTTGTTTACATTATGCATCTTATCCTAGCTTGAATTAGTAAACCCAGACCTTTAACTGTCCAACACCAAAAAAGTGGGACAAAAGAATGACTTTACAACGGTCATATTTTAGTATCCCAATATATATTTCTTGGAAATCTGCTCTGAATTTTAGCTTTTATCAGTTCCAAGCAATGAATACAATATGCGGCCAAGTGTGCGATTTAGACTTGAGAATATATTTGCAATATCATATCATCATTAACAGTAACACAACTATTTGGAGAAGGCTTAATAAATCCTAGTACACTCATTCAAATTCTGTGAAACATGAGAAATAAACTCTAGTATTAAAGAGTCTTTTTTCATAATGTCAAGCCATATTTCCTATGATCTACGCCCTACCCTTTCCTTTCAATTCCTTTCATCTCAATTTAAATTACCTCATTTTTTCCCCAATGAATATAAAACCCAAACATTAGTTTATTTCCCACCAACTAAAATTCAGAATGTTGCATTCCCATCGTCTTTATGATACAAGCACTTCTCACTGTATTTTCCTGCTTTTACAAGGCATTCATTTGAATAATCTCATTTTTACATAATTAACAATTCTGTCAATGATATATTTATTATCTAAAACTTAGATTTATAAAGCATAGAAGCTTAATTATTATTTTGTTACATACAGATTTAAATATCCATAAAATTTTCTTATCACATAGTAGAATTAAAATTTATGCAACCTTAAGTTCAAAGTTTCAACCACAATTAATCAATATTATTTATGTACTTAGAGCTAGCACATGCAGGTATCACTTGATTTTCTAAACTGCATTTGCAATGCAACCAACAAGCCGACCCCATTTAGTGGGATAAAGGCTTGTTGTTGTTGTTGTATTAGTAATTCAACCAACAAAAAAAAAACACGTTCAAGGAAAATTTTTTTGATGTGCAATGCATTTAAGCAATAGGAATTTATCACCTTTTTAATGCACATAGTAAATTACAAAAAAAGAAAAAGTAATTTAAAGCCAAGTACATAAAAAACTGCATGTCCAATTCACTGAAGGAAAGAGTTGAAATCCTAGATTCCATGGGATTACTCTCAACACCTCATTTGCTTTTCCTACTTTTTTTGTTTTTAAAGCAAAGCATACTGAATAGATAATGATACGAATAAATCAAGGGTATTTATCAAAAAAATGTCAGAGCAAAAAGAAAAATACAGCGAAGAAAAAGCTACAAAGAAATCATTTGAATCATCTAACTTGAAAACTTACTCTGATTTTCATACTTCACAATGTAAACTCAGAAATTTAGGTTAACCATAGTGGAAATTCAGATAAATGAGAAAAGTCATTCAATACTTGCTACATATACAAGCACATCTGGTTCTTGTCCATCACAGAGGAAATATGACCCCAAAACCAATGAAGATTGAAACTAGAAGTTAGTCTACTAAACATAGACCAGCTGATCAGATCTGACCTTCCCTCGAATTAACATACAGATTCAAGCATTGTAGCACTTAAGTTTATAACATCAAACTGTCAATAATGTTTTCTGTTTTTGATGTTCAAGTTCCATGAACTTTAGCATAATTATCAACTAAAAAAAGGAAATATCAACAACTGCATTCGTAATGATAGAAATTAACAAACAAAAAAAATAAAAAAAAAAGTATATTTCAAAGGTATATTCAAGAAAATTGGACAGAAGAGAAATACCAGTAAAGACAATCACCTTTTCCAGGTACAGACTAGGATCATATTGGCCACGACGATAAGCAAGCAGTTGGGATAGCTCAAAAAGTGGTTGTCCTTCTAAGAAAAGCTCCGCAATAACACACCTTAACCAAAATGTGCACAAAATGTTAAAAATATGGACAAAAACAAAGTTTATTTCTTGATAGTTTATTCAATTATTTATGCATTTAAATATTATAACTTATTGGACGACATTGAATTCCAACAATGGCACGCTTTACCTGAGAACTAAGTATTCGATTCAAAGGTGCATTTCATTTATCCCCACTATAGTTTTAAAAATAGCATGATAACTGATGTAGCAAGAATTTACACTAAAACACAACGTGAAAATTATCAATCAGGAATAAAAGAAATCAGACAGAATAATGAGTTTCCTTCTTCGCAATACTGCAAAGAGGGAAATATTATATTTACACAGATTCTTTCCTTTTAACTAATTATTTAAATTATGATTATGTATTAATTAAGTTACTTTATTTAGAATATACTGAATATTATGTACCTAAAATAGATTGTACAAATTACTATTTAATGGAATAAAAACAAAGGAAAAGGATCCAGCCTATTTGCTCAAAATATTGTCATGATATCAGAGCCTGAATCCTTGAAATTTTAGCTTTTTGTTATCTTTGGCTGGCAACTTCGACTGCCTCCTCACCGGAGCCGTCGTTCTTGTCTTTGAGTTCTGCGGCGTCTTCGTCTGCTTTGTTTGAGTTATGCCGCTGCTTCAAGCCGATCGAATCCCTTCAATCGGACCTCTGGTGTGTGTTCCACGGCATCTTCTCTGGTGTGGCATCTTCTTCGTCAGACATCTTCCGATACTTCGTTCTGCCGCGATTCGCTCGCTCGCTCCAAGATCTGCTGTGATCGTCGCTCGTTCTGTCGCGATCTGTTAGTTTCATCCGCTCACTCGCTCTTGTGCGATCTCTGGTGCGGCTTCTCGTTCGCTCTTGCTGCGATCCGGTTGCTCGCTCTTGCGTGATCCGCCGCGATCCGCTTGCTTCTCGTGATCGTCGCTCGTTCTGCTGCGATCTCTGGTGCAGCATCTCGTTTGCTCCTGCCGCTACTGCCGCAAACTATCGTGATCCGCTCGTTCCACTTCGTTCTGTCGCAATCCACTGCTTTCGATCGTCACGATCACGACCTATTCAAACTTCGCGGCACTCTTCGATCTTCAAGCCTAGCCTTTGAATTTTATTTATCTTGGATATTTCGATCTAGATTAATATATTTAAAATGTTTACTGAAGTCTTAACTATCAGATTTACGGGAAAGAATTATGTTGCATGGGAATTTTAACTCAGAATGTTCTTAAAAGGGAAGGAGCTTTGGGGCCATTTTGATGGATCTTCCCCAGCTCCTACAGAGACAAAAAATCTTGGTCAATGGGAAGCAAAGGATGCTCGGATTGTTTCCTGGATTTTGGGATCTATTGAGGCTCATATGGTAAATAATTTCCGATCCTTTAGCACAGCTAAAGAAATGTGAGAATATTTTAAGCGCGTTTATAAACAAAATAATTCCGTGAAACGCTTCCAATTGGAACTTGACATGAATAATTATAGTCATGGTAATATTTCAATTGAACAATATTATTCTGATTTTTTAAATTTATGGAGCGAATATACTGGTATTATCTATGCTAAAGTGTCAAAAGAGAACTTAGCTAGTCTTCAAGCTATTCATGAAGAAAGTCGTCGTGATCAGCTTTTAATGAAACTGAGACCTGAATTTGAAACTGCTTGAGTTGGGTTGCTGAACAAAGATTCGGTTTCGTGTTTGGATGTTTGTTTTGAGCAATTATTGCGCGAAGAACAAAGATTAGCGACATAAGCTACTATCAGTACAATAGGTGGATAATTACAAATAATTAATGTGGCATATGTTGCTAAGACCAAAGGGAAGGGGCAACTGCAATGCTACAGCTGCAAGAAATTTGGTCATATTACACGAAATTGTGAAAATAAGGTATCTAATTATTGCAAGCAAAATAGACATACTCTTACGAAGTGCCCAACATGACCCCAAAGTCGCAAACCACAAGCACTTCATGTCACGGTATCCGACAATCCTGCCTCGACTTTCTACTGTTGCTGACAATAATCAATCAACTGTCACACCCTATATGGTTCAGCAGATGATTCTCTTCATTTTTTGCTCTCGGCCTTCAAGGGAAATGTAAAACTATTTCTTCGGTTACTTCTCATTGGTTTTTTGATTCAGGCGTCACAAATCATATGACTAGCACTGCTGAGCTATTACATAATCAACGACCGTACACTGGTACTCAACATATTCAGGTTGCTAGTGAAAATAATATTCTAATTACGACAGTTGGTGATATTAACTCATCCTTCAAACATGTTTTGGTTTCACCTAAATTATCTATTAACCTACTCTCTGTTGGTCAAATTATGGATAATAACTGTGAAGTACATTTTTCTCCTGATGGTTGTATTGTGCAGGATCAGGTGTCGGGAAAGGTGATAGCGAAAGAGTCTAAAGTGGGTAGACTGCTTCCATTGCAATTTACTGTTCCTCAGAATATTTCATTAGCATCTTCAGTTGTAGAGAATAAGGCAGACGTCTGGCATAAAAGACTAGGTCATCCAAATGATATGGTGTTGAAGCATTTACATAAAAGTAGTATTTTTTGTCCTATAAATAAAAATTTAGTAGTTGATTGTTCTGTTTGTAAACTTAGAAAAAACAAGACATTACATTTTTCTATTTCAAGCAGTCATGCCAATAAATATTTTGACATTATTCATAGTGATGTTTTGAGAAATATACCAGTTATTTCACATGCTCAATATAGATATTTTGTGACATTTATTGATGATTACAGTCGATTTACTTGGATCTATTTTTTTGTGTCAAAACAGAAGTATTTATTGTATTCCAAACATTTTTAGCATATGTTAAAACTCAGTTCTCCGCTCGCATTAAAACCTTACGATCTGACAATGACGGTGAATATATGTCTCATGAGTTTCAAGCATTTCTCCAGAACAAAGGGATTGTTTCACAAAGTTCATGTCCCTATACACCACAACAAATTAGAGTTGTTGAACGAAAAAATCGACATCTATTGGATATCGTGCGCACATTACTGATAGAATCTTCTGTTCCAGCTAGATTTTGGACTGAAGTTTTATCTACCGCAGTTTATCTCATTAATCGCTTATCATCTCAACAATTGAAATATGTCTTTGATAAACACCCTAATTATCATACGCTACATACTTTCGGATGAGTTTGTTTTGTTCATCTACCTGCTCATGAACGTCATAAATTGGCAGCTCACTCATAACAATGTGTCTTTATGGGGTACAGTCCTAATCATAAAGGTTTTGTGTGTTATGATTCGATTAATAGTCGATGATATATTTCTCGAAATGTGATTTTCTTTAAACATGAATATTATTTTCAGCATCATGTGTCCACATCAGATATAGTTATACTTCCACAATTAGATAATTCTTCTGCTGATAAACGATTCAAGCAGGACATAGTCTACACACGACGCTTGCCCCCTTCACCTTCAATCCTCCCCGACCTGATCCAGAAATTGCTCCAATAAGTATTCGACAATCAACCCGACGTATCCGTCCTCCAGATAGATATGGGTATTTTGTAATTTTAACTAATATTACTGTTCCTACCTCTTACTTTCAAGCTGCTAAACAGACTTGCTGGGTCAAAGCCATGAAAGAGGAACTTCAGGCACTTCAAGACAATCACACTTGGGATATTGTTTCATGTCCTACAGGTGTTAAACCCATTGGATGTAAATGGATTTATTCTCTTAAACTCCGATCTAATGACTCTCTTGACAGATATAAGGCAAGATTGGTAGCTCTTGGCAATCGGCAGGAATACGGGATTGATTATGACGAAACACTTGCACCTGTGGCTAAGATGACAACTATTCGACTAGTGTTATCTATTGTTGCATATAAAGGCTGATTCTTAAAGCAAATGGATGTTAAGAATGCATTCTTAAATGGGGATCTCAAAGAAGACGTCTATATGACTCCTCCAAGCTTATTTTCTACATATTCACATGATGTTTGTAAGCTCAAAAAATCTCTATACGGCTTGAAACAGGCTCCACGGGCCTAGTTTGAAAAGTTTTGCAATACTCTTCTTAGCTTCTCTTTTATTCAAAGTCAGCATGATTCATCATTATTTCTTTGCAAGACTGACAAGGGAATTGTTTTGTTATTAGTATATGTTGATGATATTGTCATCACAGGATCAGATAATCAATTGATGTCTCAGCTACAGAAACATCTTCAGGGTTCTTTTCATATGAAAGATTTAAGATCATTAACTTATTTCTTAGAACTCGATGTTCACTCTTCTGCCGCTGGTATTTTCCTTCATCAGCACAACTATACGAAGTGACTCATTGCTTTGGTTGGTCTTCAAGATGGTCGCTCTACTCATACCCCTTTGGAAGTAAATCTCAAATATCAACAGAATGATGACAACTTTCTATTTGAATCATCTCTATATAGACAATTGGTTGGCGGTCTCAATTATCTGACTATTACGCGTCCTGATATTTCATTTGATGTACAACAAGTTAGTCAATTTATGCAAATACCTAGACATCTTCATTTAGCTGCAATTCAATGTATTATTCGATATTTGAAAGGTACTTCTCATCATAGTTTGTTCTTTTTCTGCTAAGTCTCATATCAACTTAACAGCCTATAATGATGTCGATTGGGCTGGTTGTTCTGACACACGCCGATCTATTACTAGATAGTGCATGTTTCTCGGCAACTCTTTAATCTCTTGGAAGAGCAAGAAACAAGATCGAGTATCTAAGTCATCTACCGAATCAGCATATCGTGCTATGTCCTCTGCTTGTTCTAAAATCATTTGGCTTCGTGGCGTGTTTGCTGAGCTTGGTTTTCCTAAGCTTGAGTCTACTTCTCTTCATGCAGATAATACTAGTGCTATCCAGATTGTTGTTAATCTCATTTTTCATGAACGCACGAAACACATTGAAGTGGATTGTTATTCCATTCGAGAAGCCTATGAGGAGGGTGTTATATCTCTTGCTCATATCACTTATGAACTTCAAACGACTGATATATTTACTAAAGCTCTTTCTCGACAGCGTCATTAGTTTCTTGTCAGCAAATTGATGTTGTTTCACCAGTCAGCATCAATTTGAAGGGAGATATCAATCAGGATTAAAAAAAATCAGACAGAATAAAGAGTTTCCTTCTTCGCATTACTGCAAAAAGAAAAATATTATATTTACACAGATTCTTTCCTTTTAGCTAATTATTTAGATGATGATTATATATTAATTAAGTTACTTAATTTAGAATATATTGAATATTATGTACTTAAAATAGATTGTACAAACTACTATTTATTGGAATAAAAGCAAAGGAAAAAATTCAGCCTATTTGCTCACAATATTATCAGAAATAACATGAATTCACTAATAGTTTGTTAGAATCACAATTAATAAGCCATGGATGACGTAGGCTTACTACATTTTTCTTCAGTTAAAAAATAATAAGCACCAAGTTATGTTCATGTTATTTGAGCCGATAATGTTCAAGTTACACATATGTTAGATAAGAGGAAAATTTAAACATGAAAAGACACCATGCCATGTTGGATATACTCTTATTATTGAAGTATCAAAAAAGATTGAAAAAAAAAAACATCATAAAAAAAAATTCCCAAAAATCTTGATACTTCTTAAAGAATGCCTTATTCATTTCCAAGTATATTTGAAGCTTTAGAGGAGAGGTATCATATAATGCCAAATGATGATCCTACTAATAGTTTTATAAGAAATTAATTGGCTAAATATTAGATACTCAGAGTGGTTACTTCGTTGGATAATTCTTATTAATGCTATTCATCTGGTTAATAAACTTGAAATTAAAAAAAGGAGACATGAAGCACATCATACACAAATTATGAAGGCGGGATAATTTCTATTTAGTCCCATTTACATGTATACATGAACCCTGAACAAATAAATTTAAAACATACATTGCATGCACTATATTTGTTCTTCGAGTGGCTGGATTTATGCTTTATCATAGACTGTGAGTATATTCACCCATATATAAATGTTATTTATATCTATGAGGGGAGCTCTGGTTAAGGGAAGAGATTGTAAAAGACTTGGAAGAGATGAAAGAGAAAAAAAAATGTTAAGGGATAAAGAAGAAAAACGATAGTGGAGAGCTGAATAAGAGAGAATAAAACGTGAAGTGCACTAGAGAAAAGCCAATCCCACGAGACGAGAGGGATGTGCAAGATAAGAAAGCTAGAGAGGCACAAGGGGGAGAAAACATCATGGAAAACATGTAGTAACGATAGAAAAAAGAGACAAGAAAGAGAGAATCAAAGAAAGAGTAAAGAGTGGAAAAAGGGAAAGAGGACTGCAATACAACGATACATTGCAGAAAATATCATAAATATTCAATAATTATTATGTGCCCTAAGAAAGATTATGATTATAGGAAGGTATGGAATAATTACATTAATGTCCCCAAAAAAAAAGCAAGTGCAAAGATAAATAAAAATTAATTAATAATAATTAAAGAAGCTTAATCAAATGTCTCCTGATACAATAATTAATGAAGACAAAAATAATAATCAATCGCACCATCGATGACGTGCAAATCAAATGGCATTACATACATATATAAATAAGAACCTAAGATAAAATCTAAGGGCATCTATACATACCTAAGAATATAGTTAATTCAATTAATTACGCAAAATTAATCCTTTATTCTACTGTAATGTTCTGTTGCACATAAAGTTTGTGTTCTTTACCCAATTTAAATCCCAAGCTAACCTCATTTTGTCAATATCTCACCTACATGCTCTGTCTTTATCACTCTCACTCAACATCCTTCTCATGTTAGACTTGTTGGGTGACCACAACTACCACATTACCCACTCAAGTGTAACAAAGAAAATGGCTTGATAATGGGTGAAAGAGTAAAACCATCTACTCGCAATGCAGCCTGTTTTGGCGTAGTTCTCAAGTGTACATCAAAACGTTCAATAAACTATATTTGATGCCAAGATCAAAATTTCCCTTTAATTATATTAATGATTTAATATAGAAGTATATAATAAAATATATTAGAGCAAATAGTGTTCAACTTTTTCAAGCTTTTCATCCCATGTCACAAACCACATGTCAAAAAGCATGATCATACACATAATCCCTTCTTTTGTAAGGGTATGGGGTTCTATAGTTATGTACCTTCAGTAATTTTAAATAGAAAAAGGCATACCCGACAGAGAAGATATCCATTGATTTCTTCAACGGAGCATCTGGTGCACTATGGGCCTCACCAACATGGTCATAAAACCTCTGAAAGACATGAATAGAAATGATTTCTTCTCAGTACACGTGAAGTCTCTAAAACTTGCATAAAATAAATAAGTGCAGCAATAACTATAAGAAATTTGCAAAATTCATTTATTTAGAAACTTCAAAATGAATAAACAAACAAATACATCATATAGAAGACAAGATATCTAGATTGCAGGTGAGAATACAATCAAAAGCAACAAGGGATGACAAAATGCTAGAAAAAAAAACTATGGCTCTAAAAAAGGTTAACCCATTAATCTCTATGTTGAAGAGTTATAATGGTGGTTCAAACAAAACCATTTCACTTGGCTAGCAATGTGCTCTAGTATGTTGTTTTTGTGACGGTTTGCTTTAGCTCATTAAGCAAGCTTCGCATTGCTCACAAAGCTTCACATATAATTTAAGAAGCTCAAAAATAGATCAATTGGTTCGATGGGTTCATAACTAAAGCTCATTTTCCGACCAAGAAGTAAATCTTTAACATCTTTTTTTAAAGTTTATGGTTTTTTAGTATCTCAATAAACATATATATTAGCCAAAGTTCCTGCTTATTTAATAACTCCTTTGCATAGTTTACATAGATTTGTACTTCTTTTAAAAAAAGAAGGGAATTACACCCAGAATTTAATAAGGAAAAAATTATGAATAATGATAACTTTTTTATAACATCACTACCAAATAATGATGCTTATTGAAGTTCAAACTTAGTTGGGCACAATAAGAGAATAAATGAATAAACATAAGCAATCTTTCAAGGGATGAATCAAATTTCACGCTTTATTAATTAAATGACTTTTAAATCATAGTTATAGTTGCTTCAGCTTGATAACAACTGAAAAGATATACTTGAACCAAGCAGCTCTAATCTGCTCATTTACACTCCTCTAATAGAAATAGTCTACAAGGATAACCAAACTATTATTGCTAGACAGTTAGTAAAGATAAAAGATTAATGGAAAATGGGCTAAAGATGTTCAATAGAAAGGTAACGTTTGTCATATGAATGGAGGCTTTTGGTGTCATTTTACACAAGATATTGTACATTCAAAGTGAATAAAATAAATAACCCTAGTTTGATTGTAACAAAAAGGGGCAAAACTATGCCCAAACTTTGATAGCAAAAACATATCCATGAACAAAATGGCAAAAACAGTTCGCCTAGAACACTTAGCGAAGCAAAACTAAACAGCTCAAACCACATCCTCCTTGTAAACAACAAATTATAACCAATTCAACTTAAGGATTGGGAAAATACCTCAGGCGCAAGGTAGCACCGCCTCCTTCCTCCAGTATCAAAAAAGAATGAGAAATCTGAAGGGTCGTCATCTGGTATATATGTGGGCTTGAAAGATGCAAAGTCCGCAAGGTAAAGCCAGTTCCAAGAGGTGACAAGGACATTCTCACACTTGATATCACCTGCAACGCCCAAAAAAAGTCCATTTTTCTAAGAATACCCCTTATAAGTGGTTCAATGATTTGGCCCTAGAGGATGCTCGCTCACCATGGCAAACTTCCTTGTCATGGCTCTGCTTCACTGCACAAAGTAACTGCACAACCAAACGAGCTAAGTCCACAAACATATCTGGAAAGCATTAAGAAGAATGCTGATACAATCAATCTACCATTGCATAGTACTACAGGAGAATACTTTGACAGAATGGACATGGATACAAGAAGAAACAAAGATTGGTTTCAGCAGTGTACATCTTTTTCCCAAAACAAGAAGATTAGAGAACCAATACCTGATAAGCAAGCCATTTCTTCTCAATAAGACTGAGAAAGGGCCGTGTGCTCAGCCGATCATGAAGATTGCTGAAGAAGTGTTGTCTCAAGAGGTACGCTGCCTTATCTGTCTCAAGCCAAAACTGCATAGCAACCAATATGAAGCATTCGTTGACAAAATCCAAATATATAATAAGACGTAGAAATTTTCACAATCAACACAACAGTTCTGCCGTTACCATAACACTAAACCAATCAAGGTTATATTTCAAGAGGGAAGAGATTAGAAATGAGTAAATATTCACTTGGACTAGGTAACGCAAAGTACATTTTAGTGCTCGAGAAGAAAGATATAGACAAAGTGAGAAAGAAGCAAACCCATTCCCTCTCCAGAATTTTCTCTCCCATCCCCATTTCTCGTCTGTACTCAACATCAAGCTAATATTTTTCCAATTGGGATGGATAAAAGTTACGAACGAGGAAAACAAAAGAGCATGAACTTCACAAGAGCTCACCTGGAATGGCCAGACATGGGGATGCTGCACGGTCTGGAATATATTTCTAATCTCAAAGAGCCTTTTTTCGTACTCCTGTTAGGGTTTTGCATCCAGAAAGAAAAAAAAAATAATGTAATTTGATTGGTAATGAGATCCTAGAATAACAATGTTATCACAGCATCACCTTGAGATCGAGGCGTTCGCCGCGCTTGAAATAGACCTTAACCAGGACGAGACCCTCGTCGTGCTTACAAAGAATGGATTTGAAGAACCGCCCTCGTCCAAGGACTTCAATCAGCACTAGATTATATGAGGAAGGGAGGTCGTGGAGGTAATACTCCGTTGCCGAAACTTGGGTTGTTCGTGCTATCTTGTTCCCCATCTCCTCTCCCTGACGACCAAAAAAATCTTCCCTTTGACGTCAATTTCTCTCGCCGAGCACAAATTGTTCCTCTTCCTTCTCCTAATCCTCACAAATCTCCGTGAATTGTAGATGCCGCCACAGAGACAGCGACGGTGAGAACAAATGGGAAGGGCGATGAATAAGATGTGACTACATGGAATAGTGTGAGGAAGGAAGAATCTTAAATCCAATTTCTCCTTCGTTTTACCTTAAAAAACCCTAACTTAGTAAATCCGACCATTGCGCTAAATCCGTGGTCTCATGGACGGTTCTTCTTCCTCGCATCGACTGCCGCGGCGATCTCCTCGCTTCCTTGTCCTCCGGGCTCAAACAATCGAGTGGAAGAAACTCGCACGCAAAAAGCGACTGCAAGTTTCTCCATTTATAATTTTGTTTATTAAATTACATATTTAATCTTTTAATTTCAACAACTTTATCTAAAATATTGCATCAAAAAATATATGATAAATTTGATTTATCAAGGCATTTCAAATTAAATATATATTTATAATTTAGGTTGATGTAATTATAATAATTAGTTAAATAAATGATAAGGTCACTGGATTTTATTATTTATTTTGTAATATTTTAATATTTATTACCTCCTTAATAAATCAAGTAAAGCAACTCAAATTTTACCATGTCATTAGCTTAAATCATTAGGTGTGTTCCAAATAAAACAGTTTCATTACTATTAATCCAAAACTATAATGGGTGTCACTTAAATTACTAGATAAAGAAATTATATATAACATATTATGGAAGACATATATGCTATCAATACTAAGAGTTATATGGTCTATAAATGATTTTCAAATAATAATGGAAACTTATATATCCTTTTAATATTAAGAGGAATTGATCATTTGCTAAGTAGATGATGAACATAAATGGCTATATAACTTCAAAAATTACAGTGCATTCGACAACATGCAATTAGGAATACCAATCAAGCAATTAATATGGTGGGCTCAATTGCTTTTTTGATATTACAAATGATTAGTAATAAATTTTAAATGTTAGTGGTTAACATTTGTTGAATTTCAATCATAAATTTGAGAGTGAATAAGAAACATCAAAATCATGCAATAATTAGTGGTCTACTCAAATGTTTCTTGGTATGAAGGAATAAAAGATGATCGAGAGTATTTAATTGAATGTTGACGGATAGCATGTGTTGAATATCTGTTATTAGAAAGTATCGTACAGTGATAAACCAAGAACGTCAAAATTTAGCAATCAATTTCATCGGTCTTTTTATATGGAAGGATGCATGGCAACCAAAAAGATGTTCATCGAGTACAAATGGTTAATAAATGTTAGGTGTTAATTGTTAGTAAGCATATAGTAATGACTGAAAAAGAAAAATAAAGATTGAGTGACATTGCGAAGTTAACTTGGTTCTTCTCTGTATATGATAGGAGAATGAACTGCTATGAAAATGAAAATTGAATGTTCATAATAGTTGGACATTGAACATTGATTGTTGGCAAGAATGTTGAATGGAAATATTGGAAGATAGATGAAAATCAATGGTCTTAATTGACCTTACTTTTGATATATAAGAAGGCATGGCAAGAAAACTTGCGCTGGATGTCTAAAATTGGTTAGCATCATTGTTGTGTAATAATGGTGAAGTGGGGATAAATGTTGATACATAAATGATTTCATGTAATGATAATTAAAGTTCTAGAAGTTTCTCTCAATCTACTCCACTTAACATATAATATATAAGAATATGTTATACACATCTACTTATATAAAGTTAGAGAGACGTTCTGAAAATTTTTCTCATAAATTAAAATAACTAAACGGTTTTAATTGACTTCTTTTAATTTTTTTGATATTTTTTTGATATGATGAAATTAAAATTAAGTAATTTTAGGTTTATTAGATTTAACTCATTAAGACACTTATTTTGATTATAAATATAAAAAATTTAAAGAACATTCTTTAAATGGCAAAAAAAATTAATTATGTTATGATAGTTTGATTATGCACAGTTTAGATTTTAATTCAGGCATTCTTATTTATGATACATTATTATTGCTACCACATTCTTACCCATATTTTAACCTATGAATGCCTTCATGAGCATTTTTCCTAATATTTTCTATAGCTATCATAAGGTCCTGTAATGGTCAACACCTTTATAGATATCACATACTAGTAGATATGGTTATGCAAAATTTGTTGTCCCAATAACTCTAATAGTTATAGTTTAGCAAAAAAAAAAAAGTAAATTGTGATATAAAAATCAAATTCAAACACACAACAAGTGCAAAATTTTATTATATCATTGCATAATATTAAACTTTATACTTTTAAATGAGCTATAATTTTGACTACAAAGAGACCCAAATTTGATTGATTAAAATTCTAGTTTAATAGCATTAAAACCCCTTATGCAAATCCATACCCAAATATTTTGATAAAGATGAAATTACGTTAATAGTCCTTGGATGCAATATATGAATCCATGCATGGCATCTGATCACTAGGCCTATGATAACTATTTTAGACATTTAGATTAGATGGTGCCTTAGTTGTTGAGGACCTCACAACACTAAATATTCTAACTATTGTTAATTGGGTTGGTTTTTATGGTTCTACTCAAGTTAGATTGATATGATATATTATTTGAAGTTGATTAAGGTGACAAAATCAATTTTAGAATATCATTTTAAACAATTTCAAGGGGCCCACATCTTCAATATTGTATGCGGGGGTGTTTGATTTAAAAAGGGTAGGATTAAAAAAAATGAGTTAATAGATAAGACTAATTAGCCTTATCAAAAGATAGAAATATTTATAAATAACTTTCATACTATAATTATGTTTATATACTTGAAAGTGTGCCTAGGTCTAGGTCATTTAAAGGAAAATAATCTATAAGACTAGCTACACGCTTAAACATCTCAAGCAACATCATTGACATAGGGATCATGCTAATGATCTATTTTAACTCAAGTTAATCAACCAACAAACTCTAAGGAAAATTCAAGTGTAATGAATGAGCTTATAGGGGTTAACAAGCTTAGGTAAGATATCCCAGAAAAGATAGACATTATTTGACTTAGATTTGATGGATATGTCATCCCAGTACATCAAGTCTCAGATTTACTTGATTGTAAAGAAATTTGGACAAATCTAGCCAAAGATTTCCTATTAGTAACAGCAAATTATATCATTAACAGGAACCTTATAATCTAAAATCAAACAAGCAAACAATAGTAAGCCTTTAGTTGCATGAATAATTTTTCTCCATTGTGCCTTATTGAGTGTCATATTTTCATCTAATTCTAATAAATTAAGATCATTTTTATACAACATACTCAAGTCTTTTTACGTCTAGCTCTACATTTTTTTAACATAAATCAAATCAAAAACATCTACTCTCCTAACTGGACCATCAGATGGTCGACATTCGATAAAAAACTTTCCATTAGATCTAGAAATTCACAGATAAAAATACATAATTCTTGGATACAAGACCATCAAATAGACCTAAAAATATATTATGCTTATATTCATGGCAATATAAAGAAATGCCCATAGAAAGATAACAATAACAATTTTGATCGTGCATAAAATTATAGTATGAATCTTACAATTCTATTTTAAAGCAGGATTGTCACTACTAATTTACACATCTAAACAATCACAATTCGTGAGTTCTAACTTGCTATACAATCCTGATTCAGTATATTTTTAAATAATATGACAAAATTAGGAACATTTCTATATAATTTCATTTGATGAAGCCACGATGAACATGAAGGAACCATAATGTATTAAGCAGCAGTTAGTGAGCCATTGATAGAAAAAAAAAAGCTATACATGAAGATCAATTTTTAGGTTCGTTTGGGAGCGGTAGTGCTGCACCATATTTTTTTCTGTTTGGGTAAACTACGTTTTGACAATTTTTTCAAAAAATTGTCGCTGAAATCTGTATTTTCTCACTACTTCTGACTAAGTGCGGTGACAGCTTTCTAGATGCATTTTGACTTAAAAAAAATTGTACTAGCCACCGCAACTTTCTAAGCATCAAATTATTATTCAACAGTTTCACAACAGTTTTTTAATAAGCTACAACTGCCCCAAACAGAATCTAACACCTTAAAATTATTCATTTTATTTCCAACTAATATATTATGTATCTGAGCATAATAAAATCTATTTATAATTCTTTTGAAAGAATTAAGTATAATTATAATAATATCTTTTTATGGAGCCAAAAAACACACGGTCTCTTTAACACACCAACAATAAGAAAACCCGAAACAAGTCTTCGCCACTCCAAGAAAAAAAGTCTATCATAAAATCCAATATAGTATTGAAAAAAGAAAAAAAAATTAAGGTAAAGACGCCTCTTGTGCTTCAACTCATCAAAACAAGAATTATTACATTCGGCGTCTGCATGTCCGGACATCAACAATGTTGTTCCACAAATGTACTAATTTTCCACATCCAAACACTGCAGACCAAAGCTAGGTTTGAATGAAGAACAAGAACAAAGAAAATCACAATCAGATGCCAAAAATAATACAACTTTTCATGCATGGGAAAGGAGGCGTGCATGTAAAAATTGAAGTTTAGGAATTAGATATGTAAATAAAAAGGTATTGGGTGGTATGTATGTAAATGTCCCGTAATAATATCACTTGGTGATTGGCGCAGCCTGTAGGTATGAATGCAAGGAAACTGGCTAGAATGTCAGTTACTGTCAGATTGAGCAGGGTGAAGAGGATGACTAGAGTTCCAATGCAGCCGAGGAAGAGAAATACTTTCAACAGCCTGAACATGAATTGGAAGTCGGCACTGAACTTTTTCCGGCCCATCGACACCACCTGCAGTGACTGGTGCCAATTCAGCAATAGAATATATGGACAATGTGGAAGGAAATTACATCAAAAAAGTCTGTTTTGCAAGTGAAAAAACCAATGAGCATTACAACAACTATCACCAACCATGAAAAAGCATATACCTTAAAAGAAGTAGAAAAGGTAAAGCAACAGCTTGAAAAAAATATTGGTGATTAGAAAGTTTAAGGTGGCTTAAGACTTACAATGAGGCACTTGTTGTTGTTAGACACATGTAGATGAAAAACTATACCATATTGGAAGGCAAAAAAGCAGAGAGAGAGAGAGGATGATCTCCCAGAACAGGCCTATCAGACCTGTTGAACTCAAGTGTCTTGTTCCTCATCCCACCATGATTCCTAGCTCTTGTTTGCAGGAACACCAATGCTTCCATGGCTGTTTAACCATTTGATCCGGTCATCTCAATCCTCATTTATTTTATGTCATTCAAAGCCAGATGGGTTGAAAAGGAACGGAGCAAATAGGCAGGTTGAGATGAGGAACCACATTGATGCAGTGAGGAGCATAAAAGTTGTGAAGTTAGTTGCTGCAGATCCATGTTGTAAAACTCTGCCCCACCGACACCTGAAATCACCTAAGAACTATACTGCCGAGATACAGCTTGTTGTTTAGGGGATTGAGACCCGAAGAATGCACCTGCAGTGCCGCTGCCAAAACACCTTGTTGTTGGATTTCTTGTAGCTACAGTTTGAAGACTAGAGGTGTTGTACACCTTCAGGACTGCCAATTACAAGAGTGTCGAACACCTTGCTGCAACCGAATGGAAAGGAATGCTGAATTTTTGGTTAATGGCAACGAAGATCAGCCCTGTCTAGAATTACCGAACTCCTCCTTTCTCCTTGTAAAGAAATTGATTAAGCTGTTCTTGTAGATCGCAAGGGAAAGCTTCAATAGCCAACGATAGAGATCTTTGCAGCTTCGTGCACCGGCTAAAGAGATTCTTCACAATCTTCAACTCCAAAATCCAATTGTCACGGTCCGGAACCTGCTCGGCCTCACCAAGATACACAACCCGAGCAGCCAAAAGCCTCTCCCAAACCTTCTTCCTGTCCTGCAAGATGCGAACACCCCTTTTTCTGGGCTGCGGACAGAATTACCATGAACCATCTGCAGTGCTGTGATGAACTCTCTGTCGATTCACTGAACGGCCATGTAATAGTTTTTGTTGCCAAGAAGTGAAAACACAGCAAGCAAGAAAACAGGGAAAAGCAGAAAGAAATCTGCATGGAAAAAGAAATGCAAGAGCACAAACACAAGAAAGAACACAATCAATTACGTGGTTCGGTCCATAGACCTACATACAGGAGGGAATCACCAACAAATCTACTAAGACAAAGAAAAATTAGTATAGAAAATAATGGTTTACAAGTAAACACATAGTTTACACCATCTTCATTCTCCATGTCAAGAAGACCACTCTTAGAATATACAGTCCCCTCGTTGTAGTATGGCATCAAAACACTGTAAAACCATATGCCATAAATCAGTAACAACATGAAACCGAATCAATATTACTCAGGCTCATTAATGGTGACAATTTCTTTTTAAATCATGCATTAAAATGTATATTCATATGAGAACATGCATTAACCATGTCAGTGTTTGGAAATAGGCGAACCTATTCAAATAGAGAGTGAGAAACAACTCAGAATATAAAAAGAGACCAACATAAATATAGGTCCAGCCAATTGGTTACACATCCTATTGTTGCGATTGTAGGTTTCACTATTGCATAATTGTACAAAATTACAATCCTAATTCCACAGATACAACATATAGATGACTCCCCCTCATTATTAAATAAAATCTAGTCCAGCCAATAATACAATAAAATCTCTAAAATAGTTTTAATGAAATAGCCCACAAATATTGGATAGCTTTCGAAGCTTTGCCCTTGAATCCCAAGTGCCTTTCTAACCCCCACAATGACCTCAAGACAAAGGTTAAGCTATGACTAAGTTTACATGGTACATTTTCATCATAGGATACAAATTAGGCCACACCAAGTACAAATTAGCACATTATCAAGCATATACATGATATTTTTTTATGACACATAAATCACACAAAAAAAAAAAACTCATGCATATAACTATAAGCAAATAATAAAAGGAGCCATGCTTATGGATAAGTATGCTATCACTTGTGTAAATACCAATTATTCTTTCACTAACTTGTTAAAAGAATGCTAGAGATAATTTTTGACAAAAAATAACTCTTCATAAGTTCTTGAAACAGTTGGAAAAGGGCTGCAATAATTATAATGATGAACTCCTCATAAATAGATATGTAAAGACGAAAGCACAACCCCACATCTTCTCTCCCCTCATCTATACATCCAGCTACTCCATTACAGAGACATAACCAAACACAAATGTAAAAGTAAATAAAAATAAATGCTCTTATGTGTACATTGGGGTTATAAACTATTGAGAATTCAAGGTTCCTTTTTGTAATAATCATCTGTAAGAAATTTTCCGACATAGAAAAGCTGATGGCTAAAATCAAGTAACTGAAGTTGCATTTCTTTAGGAACTCTTATATGAATTTCCGAAGCTAAACACAGCAAATGGCCTTGCATAGCTTATAAACTTTATGAAAACAAAAACATACCTAAATGAAAGCATTTTGCGTACTCAAGGTGCTCGTGGCATGTCCATAAATAATGAATTTGTGAAAATATCATTCTTCTACGAGATTCAAGATTTGTAGGCACATCTATGGCAGATTCCTTCACAGTCAAGAGTAGATATAGACGCTTCATCTCCAAATATGTCAATTATGAGTAGCTGGCTGACACATTCGATTAAGTAAAATTTATCAAAATGATGCAAACCTGTTCTTGCCACTGTGATGTAGTCACTGGAGGAAACAAAATAACAAGCTTCGAACCAGTACCAGCAACAAGTTGTCTAGGGATCGACTCCTTATTTCCATGGCCAAGTTCAACTAGCTCTCTGCTTGCAGCACAGTAGTAAATAGATTATTCATGCACCAATAAATATGAGCCTCGCTGATTCAGGAAATCCAGAAGTTAATTTTTTACAAACTAAATCTCATTGACCATCATATCACGGGTAACAATTTCTAGCATATCTTGCAACAGCAGCACAACACAATCATGACTGGATGCATCACTTTCGTTCTGTAATAGGGAAATTGAAACTTCAATAATCAACATCATATATATCAGTCAAATTCCACAAGCCTTAACGAATTTATCAGCATGACGAAAAAACATTGAGATATTGGATGTGCCAAAACAATCCTCCAATTCTTTCTCAGATGCTATTGTTGAACCTACATAGAAACTACTAATATTGACTCACAAAGATCCCAACAAGCTCAACAATCTGCTTGCATAGTGTCGGTGAGGCACCCATCCTAAAATCAGCAAGAAATGAACCTCCTGCAATACTAAATTTCATCTCCTTGATTATAATGCCAATTATCCTGTTACAAAAAATGTTAAATAGCACATGTTGATCATAAACAAGCACCTAATTAAGTTCTCTCCAAATAAAATGTGTGTGTGTATATATATATATATATATATATATATATATATAAATGAAAAATGAGCAGTTGACATACAATGGGCATGCCAAGTAGCATGGCCAAAGATAGATGAAACAGCTTGCCACCAATTTGAGGAACTAATATGAATACACCACATCTACTTGCACAAATCTCAAAGCATTCGGATGGCTCAGATGACGGTCAGACAACCAAGGTGCTCTACCATATGCTAATGCACGGTCATGAACCAACTGATGCACCGTGCCGAGAGATTCAAGTGGTAGGTCATGCCGATAGTCACGACCGACCGGGGAAGATCTGCATCTATCACAGTGGAAAAATTCTACATTTGATGAATGCCCTGGCCGACCAATCCATCACTCGGTAGGCTCTCAATTGGTCGCTACGGTCGGTTGAATTCAAGCAAGCCGGCCAACCGATTACCGTCATGCTAAAATTCAATTTTGTTACATATATGGTATAAAAAATCATACCATTAATGTGAGTATTCACTATGTTAATAGCAGTTTTCATAATCATTCCCTCTTTTCTCTATTTGAACAAAATACACCCCTATAAATAAGAGTAAAAAATACGAATAAAGGGACTTTTCAGCAACTCTCTCAAAAAGTAATCCCTGACGGGCTATACTCCCTTTTTCTCTTTTATTCTCATGCACTTGATCCCCAAACTCTCGGGGCGTGTTCACAAAAAACAATATAGGATCCAACTTTCACATTCCACAACAATGGCTTCATGATCTTCCTCAGCCTCTCATACAACAAATTAGAAGGCTCAAATTTGAAGGAAATCAACAAAGCAAACAATCTCAATGCCACCAATGGCATCCACCAAACTCTCCTCAATGGTTCAAGCAGATTTGGTCCGGTGCACTCTGCCCAGCTCAAAGACGACCGCTTTTTAGCCGTCAAGAAACTCATTCAAGTCATCGAGTATGGAGACCGTGAATCACCGACAGAGATGGAAACAATTGAAAAAATCAAAAACCAAAATCTCGTCTCGTTTCTAGGTTATTAGAAAGTCTGAGAACAAGTTTTTTGATTAGTAAATGAAATTTGAAAGATTGGAAGATGTTGTCCACCGCTGGAACAAGACATAAATAGAACTATTTATATGCCATAATTTTAGTCCTAGGATTTATAGAAATGTCAAAATAGTCTCATGTTCTTTAAATTGGGACAGAAATAATCCTCATTGAGCACTATGAGGACTATTTTGACACTTGTAAAAATTACCCCATGTGAATATCGAGGATGAAGACACTTCACCGCGAAAATATATGAAATTTACCAATATTTAAATATATTTATGAGGAATTTAATTTATTGGCATATCTTCCAAATATTTGAATTTCTTATACCGTCAAAATTTTTATCTTTCTAGCATAATAATTATATCAATTAACGAATACTAATGCACTGTAATTACTCTTGTTATTGAAACAAAATATTTTGTTTGTTTCTTGTTAAGGAAATAGCAATTAAGGTTTTTTTCCTAGTTGTCTTTACCTATAAGCTCTATCGATTAATTAAAATCCTCAAAGGACAAATTTGAGCAATAACTACAGTTAAATTAGGTTAAGGATGGGTCAATATGTTGTTTGGATAGCAATAAGACTGGGCAATATTCATTTGAGTTTTGATTCTAAATTGCTTGGATATGAATCTCTTGAAATCTGAAGGTCATCGTCACGAAAAAATATTGCATCCAGAGTCCGGACGCGATGGACGGATCTCGCGGACAATTTTTGTTGTCTGCTGCATCTCGCACGTGATCCGTGCATCGCATTCGTTGTTCAGACACAGCTTGGTGTCTAGACTTCAGGCACAATATCTTTTCAATCTTCACATGATGTATTTTTTTTTAAAAAAGTGAATATATTGATGTTTTTTTAATGTAATATGAAAGATTTTTTAGGCATAAGTATAAAAAGTACAATTTAGATCATGCAAAATATGTAAATACATAGGAATAGGTTGGCATGTATGTAAATGCCCCTATTTTTTAATATTCAAGAGGACCAACTAGTCAACTATCATAAATAAAAAGCTTTATTGATGCAATTCAACATGTCATTTTGTTGGCTTGGTTCCCACACAAAGGCAACCTTGGTCTCCTCACTCAAATCATTTCACCAAGTGGCTGATTCTTTAGCTTTTCACCTTAGAGCTCAAACTTTAACAAAACATAACCACTCTTTTTTTACCATTATAAAGTTAATGATGCCAAACTTTTTTTTTTAAAATGTAGGGTATTTTTTTTATCTCTTACTAAGGTTAAATCCAGCCTATATTAAAAAGCTTTTTTTATTGTCTAAGTGTTATATTAAAGATCATTGTTTCAATAAGTTTTGGAAGAGAGCTTAACTACTAAAACTTTATTCTTTTACTTAACATGGAGAGCATATATTTTGTCGCTTGACATTATATTATCAATGAATCATCTATTAATGTTATTTCAAGGTATTCTTTGAATAAGTGATGTTCCAGATTTAAATTAAAGATTTTTTCAGGACCCTGTTTTTGAAAGTTTATAAATAAACCAACTGTCTTGATAAGACGGACTCGATGATATCAAAATTGGTCCAATCCGAGTCCAAACATGTTCGCATCATGTCATTAATCTAATTGGAGATTTTGGATCGTCAATTGAAAGACCAAATGAGCTCTAAATTTGACATACTTAAAGTCAAACCAATCGTCCCAAAGAGAGGAATCCAGCAAGCCCGAGCTCATTTAATTTTTATGTTATTAAGACCCTCAAATCATTTTTAAAAAATTATGATTAAAGGAGATCAATATTGGTAGTTCGATCAGGTGATTATGAGAGTTGTTTAGCAAATGACCAAAATACCGCTACCGAAGTGGCTATAAATATACTCTCTCTCTCTTCACTCGAAAAAGAGAGGAGAATAAGTCAAATTTCAATGTTGTTCTGGACTGAATAACTGTCAATAAGTTTCGACCTCTATAGCCTTTGACTACCATTTACCAATACCCGTAGGCTACCATCTACCACAGTCGACCACCCCCTACTCACTGTCGTTTGCAAACTCTATTGCTTAGCGACTACTCTCAAATATTGTGCAACAAAATATCCTGAATATGATTTTGTGACTTATTATAAATATGACATGAGACAATATCCTAATAAATACATTGTAACAAAGTATCCCAAATCCAATTCAGTTTATAATGTGGCATTATAGATTTGACGAAAACTATTTAAAACCACTCTACTCAAAATACGATGCTTTTTTCAGGCTCTTAAAATTTGTATGTTGTAGTGTTTAAGTGTTGCACAATATTCAAAGTTGAAAATTTCTGGCCATATCTGTAGCCTTGCCTGCTCTCGTCAGCATCCATGGAAAGAATGTCTGGCAGCCGCAGCCTTTGACCGTATCTTGAACAGTCATTGTTTAACCGGGCCATAACTTTTGCCTGGCTCCTTTTATTTTAATATTATAGAAATTAATTAACAAAAATAGTTATGTTTTTTTATAAAAGTTAGTTAAATAACGAACTTCACAAATATTTTTTTAATATTTATATCATTCCAATCTTTTATATCTCATTATAAACATAATTATTCTAATTAAAAAAAACACAATATATATATATATATATTATATATATATATATATATATATATATATATATATATATATATATATATATATATATATATATATATATATATATTAGCTTATTGGATCATCATCACTAACTCGCACATTGATGTTTATGCATTTTTTATGTTATATTTATTCATTTCTAATCTTATAAGTACAAACGCAATCGAATGTCGCATGAGATTGGGAAATACAGACTTAAATTTAAAGCCAACATATTAAACATATTAGTCATTACTTTCATATTGAAATAATTCCATTTTTATATTTAAAATTAAATATTAATAAAAATATTAAATAATTTTAAAATAATTATTAGTTTCGTGCAACTTCTACTTAAATAAAAATTAGCCAATACTCATAGTAAGAAGTCGACACTGCTAGGTCAACCAACCAACTACAAGCAACCAACTTAAATTCTACTAATAACAAACCCATCTAATCACTATTACTTTGAACAAGACCCAATGCACTCCTCTATTCAACCAACCAACATTAATTCAATTGATAGCATCCTTATCTTTATCGCCCTCACTTCAAACATTTAACTGATCGATGCATTCCACCGATGCAGCTAACCAACTTCAATTCCACTACATCACCATAATTTTGAACAATAGAACCAATCATAACATTCCTCTACTTCAACCAACCAACGTGAATTCTAGTAATAACATCCCCTTCTATATCACCATCAATTCGAACAATACACAATACATATATTGCTTCGTTTCAACCAACTAAGTTGAATTCTACAAATAGGTAAATACATATCACTCAATACTTATGTATTTACATAGCTAACCCCTACACTTCAAATTTGATGAATATTTCATAAATGCCGCCCAATAGTTATGCATATACATAGCTAACACCTACGCTTCATTTTTTATGACGATATTCATACATACCACTAAATTCTTATGTATATAAATACCTAACACGTATACTTCAACTCTTATGTACATAGCACATACCTAACACCTAAACTTCAACTTCTACATACATACCACATTTACATAACTAAATAAAATTTAAATGACAAAGATTTAAATGCGCAAATGGAATTACCTGCCTAAATGTTTTATGATTGAAGCGAAGCAGAAGGATGAGAACTATGGGAGTTTCGGTGGTCTCTATAATATGAGTACCATCATCACCTTCCCAGCTAAGTTAGCTTCTAATGGCGACTGTATCATAAATTGTCATTCAGGAAGGCGATGGTTTTGAGTGAAGCCGCGAGGGAGAGAGAAAGGGAGAGGTAAAGTGGAGTGCGAGGGATTCGAGTAGACGAGAGGACTACTGAGCACGAAGAGTAAATGGACAAAATTTAGGTTTTGGTAATGAGAATCTTAGATCATTTGCATCAGATTTCTGTCGGGCTTGCGCCACACTTAGTTCGACTATAACAAGTAAAGGTTTTGTGTTGATTAGCCGACACCAAAATTGTCGTTACTCTAAACAAAGTTTCATCATTTTTAAAGTGCTTTTACATCAATTTTTGGGACACAAATCGAACGCTAAATCTGACGCAATTATCAAAATTTATTATTCACTACTTGGCGCTCGCAAATCGAACGTTAATATTTTCATCTGAAAAATTTCGACACAAAATTCGGACGCTAATAATGATTTCTTCTATACTGAATGGAATGCTTATAATTAAGTGTAGTCAGGTGCATGCCCCTCCCTTCCTCATTCACAATTAATACCTGATAGTGGATACTTGGCTGACAGTTTGATAGGTCAATCTGACTGGTCAACTCGACACCTGGTACTTGACACTTGAGTTTGGCAGGTCAACTCGATAGTTGATACTTCAACAACTAAGTTAACTAGATCCACCTATCAATTGGTACATACCGCAATAACTGAGTTGGCAGGTCAACTGAGACAAAATGGTCTTTGAAGGCCCCTTGGGTATATTATCATCTTCTAAGGCCTACAATGAGTGATGACTTTTTATTTATGTGCCCTTTTATTATTGAAATTTAGTTAAGATAAATTATATTTATAAAAATAGACACAATAAATAAATTTTATAGTTTAAAATTTAAAAAGTAAAAATAATAAATATTAAATAATTTTTGAAAATATTTCTCTTAACTTTATAAAATCAATATATTTGTAATAAGATATAATATAAATAAATTAGTAAATAGTATAATCCCATTTCATTATTAAACTTCATGTTGAATAAAGTTAAAAATTACCCTAACGAAGCATGGTCAAACACGTTCAGTTGCAGGCATAAGAAATAAAAAGTAATAATCTCTCTCTCTCTCTCTCTCTCTCTCTCTAGCTTTTGCCCTCCAGTTCATCCAGCTCATCAACCAATCCTTTAATGCAATTAAAATTTCCTACTTTTTCTGCCTTGGATTAAATAATCTCCACACATAATTACTTAAAATCACTTAATTGAATGTTAGTTTGGTCCAAACTCCGACACCTGGTTTTATTTCCATCCATCCATCCATCCCCCTCCTCTCTTTCATCCACCTCCTCACCTCTGTCCCTCTCATTCCGTTCCCAGAAGAAGAACCGAGAAGAACGGAAGAGAGGGAATTCGCTATGGGGAATGTGACGTCGACGGTGGCGGCGAAATTTGCGTTTTTTCCGCCGGAGCCGGCGACTTACGCGGTGTTTAGGGATGGAGGAGGGACGGGGAGGCTTTTCTTCTCGGGGGTCTCGGCGGACAAGAACATGGAGGTGCATTTGATTGAGACCAAGACCGGGAACAAGATAGTTGCTACGTTTTGGAGGCATCCTTACGCCCGATTCACGCTTCTGTATTCACATGGCAATGCGGCTGATCTCGGACAGATGCTTGATTTGTTCATTGAGCTTCGGGCTCACCTCAGAGTTAACATCATGTGGTGCGTGGTTTTTGCAAATTTTCATTTCGTCTCTTGATTTCGATAATGTTTTGGGGTTTTTTGGTTATGATTTGATGGATTTTGATGTTCGGGGTTTTCTTTTGGGTTTCTGTGATATGATGAGTAGGGATTTGATTCGGTTGGAAATAGCAGATTTATGAGAAAATGGGGCATTATTTCATCATCTAAATTAGGGTAACTTTTTATTGAGTTTTCGGTTTGCAGATCTCAAAAATCTACTAGCATCTGTTTATGTTCAATGTTTTTTTTTTTTTTTTTTTTTTTGCACTTTTATTTACTAAAATTCATTTTGATTTCTAGAGAGTTTTTCTTTAAATTGTCAAAATAGATGGGCAATGTCATAGACGTAAGCGGTTTTGGTTTCCATAATATGGCTTCAATTAAAAAAAAAAAAAAACTTTTTTTGGATTGTTTTTACAAGTGGTGACATTTTTATAGTGGCTAAAGTTCTTAGATGATCAGAGTAGGTGTTTATTTTAGTTGGAATCTGTACAGTGATCGTGTCATTTTCTTTATCTTTTTTTATTTTTTATTTTATTTTTTTGCAGTTACGATTACTCTGGATATGGAGCCTCGTCTGGAAAGGTAAGCATATTTATTATAGCTGAAATGAAACAAATTTGGTTCTAAATCTTGCTTCTGCTGAACGTCGTTTTAGATTTTGAACCTCATGGTGTAATATTGTAAACTTTTTGTTAAGTTTATGCTTATACGTGATGAAGTTTAATAACAATGAACTTCTTGCCTGCAACTTGAATTGCTTCATAGCCACAAAAAAAAAAAAAAAAACCAAAAAAAAACGAGGGAAGTTTTTCATGGTCGTGAATACAATTGGTTCAAATCTATGTTCAGGAGAGCATTGTTCTAAATCACCTTGTATTTTAAGTTCAAACCTGATTGCCAAATTTCAGAAATGGAGTGAGATATTTAGCCTAGGTGGTGTTTGGTAGCATAATATTAATGGGATTTAGCCATGGGTTTAACTTAAATCTAGTTAAACACCCAAAAAATGAAAATTAAATCCAACGCTTAGTTCTCATCTTCTGTCTTTTTGTTCTCATGTTCCGTCTCATTTACAAAGTAAATTCAGATTTATTAAATCCGATTGAGAGGCTGATTTATTCCTTCGTAGCTCGCAAGGTCCATCTCTGCCGCACGCTAAATTTGATCAACCACATTTACTGGATTTGACTAATTCTATTTAACGTAATCCTAAGTTGCAGCAAAATACCCTCTTGGTGAGTTAAGATGAGATTTATGAGATGGTTTATTGATGAGTGTGTTCTATTAGTGATTATAAGCATTAGCGAGAAAGAGCTCCAGATTACCAAGAGGAAAAAAAGTTATGAAGATTCTGTCACTGAATTTTCTGTAAAATTTATAATTTGGTTCATGCTTTCATAAATATTATGATTCATAGTTCATTTTGTTGTTTGGCTTGAGGTGATGAATCATGAATGCAATTCTGCAGTTTTTACTGCTAGCCCTTATCAGCTTTTGCCTTTTTCGTAGAAGATCACCTTGTTTGTCATGTCATCTTTGCTGGTTATTCTTTTCCGGACGTCTGTGGATCAGTTGCTGTCTTTTTTATAACAATGATGCTATTTTATGTCCAATGCATATAATTGGTATTTTTGTGCAAATAAAAATTTTAGCATGCATAAAAAGTTAGATGATTTAGTTTTTTATTGGAATACTGCAGCAAACTTTTCTTGCGATAAAATATTCACAATATATATCTGAATATATTCTTTAAATGCGAATATGAGAATTTTTTGTGTATTTGGTTTTAGAATAAATATATTTAAGTGATTACTTATTGACTTTGAGAGATTCTGTGATATCTTTTATTGTCGAGAGGTCTTGTGGTACTCTGTGTCCATCATAAATAGAATCTTTGAAGAAAAGATTTGCATCTCAGAATTATGAGCAAATAAAAATAAAAAGGGAGTAAAAGGGGAGCAGTGTTGTCTACGAGAGAACAAAGAGATGATGTGGTACCATAAAAAAAATTCTCTTTTAGTTGAAGATTGTGGTAATTGTGGAGCCAAATTTTCTTATCGTAAAAAGTCAACAAGATATTAGTGAGCATACTCTTTAGATGCAAATCTTTGGTTAAATCATTTTTGTTGTCTATGAAAATATTTTGTAAATCTTGTGTTAATATAAATGCCTTGAAGAGATTATTTATTTATTTTGAGAGATCTAATGAGACCTTTTATTAATAGCTGGTTGTATTTGCTTTTAGTTAGTGATATTGATAAAGTGATATATCTATCATTATCTCCAACTTTATATGAAGCATAGCATCTTATTTGAAATTTAGTGGACCATTAAATTTCTATGCAGTCATGAGCGTAGATGGATCTTACTAAAACATATAAATTTTATAAGCCCGTGTATTTAGTTTCTCATGTTCATGTGTTTTGTTCTATACTATTGACCTGACAATTTTAAATAGCTAGACTTTTTAGGATTGTGATAAATTGTTTGTATATGCCTTGTTGATGTTTGTGGAATTTTTCATAAGAAGTTATTTGCTTGGAAATCTCACCTAATAAAGAAGTAAATAAGAAATATTTTGAAGAAGCAAGCCAAACTAAATGATTTATGCTGAATTGTTGACAATGAGAAAAAGATTGAAATGGCCGCATTATTATTTTTAAGTGGCCATTTTAACCTCAGACTAATTGAAATGTCTGATTTAGTTCCTAGATTTCTTAAACAGGGATCAAAATAGATCTGCCATCTAAAATAGCGAAAGTTAAATTTAATTGTGTTAAAAATGAAGGCCTTTTAGTAAGAATATATCCTCTTATTCAAATTTTTTTAATAAATATAATATTCTACTTGCCTCTATAGCTCATCCATCAGTGCTAAATATATATTACTGGAGTTTTTCTTCAACTAGATCAAGAAGTTGATCTCTTCATGTTAACCTTGGATATTCTGGATAAAATCACAAACTTTTCATCAAGGCAACATTCACCATTTTAATCTATCAAGATAGTTCTTTTATTTGGTGGAGGCTCCATGGGAGCTACTTCGAATGTCTCCTATTCTGATTTGAATGGTTATGTTAAACAAGTATGATTGAGGAAACCTTCAAAACCAGTAAAAATAGAACCATCTCTGGTGGCTTGTGGTATGTTAAGCTTTGGTAATGCTGAAGCAGCTGGATAAGCTTCAGAAGCATAAAATTCAAAGATAATTGAAGGTTGCTAAAAATTGAGACGTTGAATCTTATGAGTTCAAAAAGATCTGAGGATCACTTTGTGCACTTTACTTTTAACTAATGTGTAGGGATAAATCTTTCTAGAAGGCAAACCTAAGAAGCAAGTCTTGATAGGATGCTACCATGCTCGTGGAAGTCAGGTTTAAGAGGCGAAACTCGATGGGAAGATCCGGTACCCGTGGAAGTTGAGCCTAGGAGGCAAGACTCGATGAGAAGCTACGGTGCTCCAAGTAATCAAGCCCAGGAGGCAAGACTCGATGAAAAGTTACCATGCCCCGTGGAAGTTGAGTCCAAGAGGTAAGACTCGATGAAAAGATACGGTGTCCTTGGAAGACGAGCCCAAGAGACAAGTTTCGATGAAAAACTAGTGGTAGACAAGTTTATCACTAGAAAAACTCCATGAGAGCAAGTGGTTGACAGAGTCCCCACTCAAAGACCTCAGAAGGCTACAAGCCTCATAAGACATAGATACATCAAATACCTCAGAAGATACATGTACATCAAAGACCACAGAAAGCTATAAGACTCAGAAGATAGTGAAACATCAAAGACCTCAGAAGACTACAAGCCTCAGAAGACATTTATACATTAAAGGCCCCATAAAGCTACAAACATAAGAAGACACATGTACATAAAAAACCTCAGAAGGCTATGAGCCTTATAAGACATCGATTAATTTCAAGCTCCTATAAGGTATAAGTCTGAGAGAGCACAACATCGGAAGGCACGAGCCTCAAAAGGTACACAATTCTTCATTTTATAAAGTGTGTGTGCTAACGTTAATTGCAAAATTTTGTATGCTTGAGAAGCCATAGCAGTCTCAGAAGTAACGTCAAAGATGTACATAGAAATACATTATCTTCTACAAATATCACATCAGATAATTTAAAAGCTATAAAGACCAACAAGAACTAGTACAAGGGTTAAAAGAGATATTGCTACTATAGAAGCATGACATTCTCCCCCTCAAACCACGACGGAAAAAATTTGGCATTTCTTCATCTTCGTCATAAATGTGCAGTAACAACAAGCAAGAAGATCTCGAGTCACCTGCTGGGTAGGGACTGAGATAACTTTATTCATCTCACTGATGTAAAAGATCTTGTTGCCTGCCTACTACGTAGAATGAGGACAACTTTCTGCAGCACAACAACATAAAAGAAGATCTCGTTATTCGTTTGCTACGCAAGACGTGGACGAATTTCCTTTTCTCCGCAACGAGAAAAAAAATCTCGTTGCTTGTCTGTTATGCAAAACGGAGACAACTTTCCTTTTTAACGCAATGTGAAAGAAGATCCCTTTGCTCGTCTGCTATGCAGGACAGAGACGACTATCTTCTTCACCGCAATGAGAAAGAAGATCTAATTGCTCACCTGTTATACAGTACGAGGACAACTTTCCTCTTTGCCGCAACATGAAAGAAAATCCTGTTACTCGCCTGTTACGCAGGACGGAGACAACTTTCCTCTTGGCCGCAACGCGAAAGAAGATCTGTCACTCACCTGCTACGCAGGACTGGGACAACTTTCTTCTCCTAGGAAATCCCAGATCACCTGCTAGTGAGGGTTGAGGACTCCACTCCTTGGTCTTTATTTGTAGGCTTGAGATGAGTCATAACATTAAAAACAATTGAATTAAAAAAAAAAAAAAACTTAATGCTGTCATAATTCTCTTATCGTTTGGTCTTCTGTCTTCCATTTTTTGGCTTTCCATCTTCTAGCCTTTAGTATTCCACCCTACATAAAAAAACATGAAAAGTCACAATTCCTTATTAACTTTTATATTAATACTTATGAGGTTGAAATGTTTGATAAGTATATATTATAAAAAAAATGAAATCTGTCATATTCTCTTGTTGTTTGGCATTCCGCCTTCTAGCCTTTGGTATTCAATCTTATAAAAAAATGAAAAGTTAGAATTCTTTATTAACTTTTATATTAATATTTATGAGGCTCTAACGTTTGATAAATATGTGTTTAAAAAAAAAACTGAAATCCACTTAAATTTTTTTATCATTTGATCTTTTTGCCTTCTTTATTCCAAATAAAAAAAAATCTGTTCAAATTCCCACATTTTAGCCTCTCAAATACTTTTAAAATAATAATAATAAAAAAGTTGTTTTTTTACACACACACACAGACAGATACGTATATACATATATGTATATATACAGATACGTATATACATATATGTATGTATACAAATATGTATATACATATATGTACACACACACACATATAGATGTCTACTTAAATTTCATCAATTTCGACTAAATCTGAACTAAACTCGACAGTTCAGATTCTTAAACCTCGATGTTAAGACTCTCGCACACTCGTCTCTTCAACTTCGGGCATGCGGTAAAAAAAAAATTAATTTTTTTTCCACGCAGAGATCAAACCCGCCACACCGTTGTGTGAAAAAAAAGACTACCAACTGAGTTTCGCTTATTTGCTTCAACATATAGAGGTTTATATTATTATTATATAAATTATCATAATAATATAATATATACTCATTTGTATATATATATACACGAAAAAAAGGAAAAAAAACTTTAGATCTTAATATTTTCGATCGACAAAGTGATCTTATCCGAAATTAGGAGGGCAACTAATACATCTCCAACAAATCTCCATCATCCGACACAAATCTCGAGACATGACATAGATCTCGAGACAAACTTTTGAGCAAGAAATATTTAAACATCGATAAAAACTCATCCAGAAATTAAATTTCAACAAACTTATAGTCAAACTGCCGACTCGACAAGAAAAATCCAATGTTACCAAAATTATTTCAATCCGAGTCAAATCAAGCTCATATCAAGTCATTAAACTATTATTGGAAGTTTTTCGGACATATTTAAAAGGTTAAACAAATGTCGAATCTAGCAAGCCTATAATCGAATCTAATGTCTCGACAAGACGAATCCAACGAGCCCATGATTGCTGAATTATAACATCGTTCAAACGTCATTTGATCGAAGGATGCCTTTCGAACCGTCTGATCAAAGTGGTTCATATTTCTATATATATTGCATCCAGAATACTATAAATATATCATCACACCTCTTATGAGAGAAGACTGAAGGCTTGAAAAAGAACTTAATGCTTTGAGAATGAACTGAAATCCAGCACGCCCTGTCACCGTCGATCACTGTCTGCTGCCGTCGATCGCTGTCGACTGCCGCCGACCACCACTGACCCCGTCGATCACTGTCGTCGATCTCCGTCGACCACTGCTGACCACCGCCGACAACCATCAACCGTCGTCGAGCACTACGGTCGTCGTCAACCACTACTGACTGTCGTCGACCGCTGACCACCGTTGATTACCACCTAGCGGAAGCCGTCGGTCGATGTTATAACTCAAAAAACCTAATAACCCTTTCTCGTTTGTGGGACAATAGGTCTCTATAATCATCGACCTATAGTGTATTTTTACATCTTGGATAGACCCCGTGATTTTTTTTCTTTACGGGTTTTCCACGTAAAAAACTTTTGGTGTCATTACTAGTTATTTTTTTTACTTGAGTGTGTGTTGAATTCTCGTGCAACACTAAGATGATAATCCATTACTCTACCGCAACAAATTTTCTAGCACACATAAAAAATAATTACAATGGCTATCAAAAAAGTTACTTTAAGAGCAACACTTATGAAAATTTTTGTATTTGAGAATGAATAAATTTGAGTTCAATAGAATACCTCATTCTTAAGGAGAGTAATTAAATTTACTAAAAATTTAAGGAAAAAATATATTATTTAAAATCTTTTTATTGTTATCACCAGTAATTTCAATTTTATTACCTTAGATGAGAAGATAATTTTGGTCGACGACTAAAAAAATTTAGGGCAAAATTGAGTTTTATAAGCAGCCCCTTATTAATATTTGATGAATCATTTTTTTTCTTTTTCTCTGTTGAAATTGTATCTCTAACTCTTTGCTTGCTCCCCTCTACATACAAATGGTATATCATTTCTTGTCAGTCAGTACATAACCATTTTTCATTAATTACTTTTCTAAATGCTTCTTTGATTTTTTATTTTGTGGTCACTCCTTTTCAAAAGCCGTCAGAATTCAACACATATAATGACATTGAAGCAGTTTATGAATGCTTGAAGAGGGAGTATGGGATAGTGCAGGAAGAACTTATATTGTATGGCCAATCTGTTGGTAGTGGACCAACACTGCATTTAGCTGCACGCCTGCCGGGACTGAGAGGTGTAGTCCTGCACAGTGCGATCTTGTCTGGGATAAGGGTCTTATATCCTGTGAAGATGACCTTCTGGTTTGACATTTTTAAGGTGAATTTCAAAATTCAAGTCATTCAAATAGTGAAACGGCCATTTAGCATTTCCCCACTTTTAGAAGGTTTTTTTTTTTTTTTAAATTTTATGATGCTTAATATATATTTTATCTGACTTTTATCACAGAATATTGACAGAATCCGGCTTGTCAACTGTCCTGTTCTTGTAATACATGTGAGTCTCTCCTCCAGTTTGTACAGAGTTTTTTCAATTAAAAATCATGAAAGTCTGGTTATACTGTACTCTTATCTTTTTTAACTGGCTTTACCATCTCATAGTCATATTCATACCATAACTTTGAATCTGTGATCACACACCTCCCATAATTCAAAGTGGCAAATTGGTTGCTTTTGCGTTTCATAAAAAGTGTTTTATGTAAGTATGTATTATGTACGATAATATTGCTTAGAAATTGTGGATACCAGATGTTTGTTGCTTAAACTGAATTTAAGCTTGTAGGTTATTTGAATGTTCTGAAGTTTGGCTTAATTGACAGAGTGGCCTATGTGAACATATTTAGAAACCAAATGCCAGTCACAAGCATTAGTTTGGATTTGTGCTTCCAAATCTCCAACTGTTTGTTAGAACTCTGCACATCGATTTCACTACTTCTTTTTGACTTGAAATCCAATCCGTGAACTATGAGAAGCATTGGAATGTAGACAAGCATACTTTTATGTTGCTTAGCCTCTATATTTATAAATCGTTCAATAGTACATGATAATTTTTGATGATTTGCATCCTCTATTTATATTTACATATATTTTAAACTTTATTTTAATGTTATCTTTCATAATTGAGACTAAATTATTTTGTAAAATAATGTGGAAAACAAATTCACGTAATAGACAAACAACAAAAAACGTATGACTTACGTGGTACCACATAAATCTGCCTACGTCGATAGGAAGATATTATTCCACTATCAACAAAATTAGGATGATAACTTAACACACCAAAATTCTCCATAATCTCTCATACAAATAAAAGATGATCAGCATATACAAATTAGGAATGTTTTAAATATAAAAAAAAAGTCATTTAATTATATCTCCTCAAATTGGATTTCACAATGTAGAAAGATCATATAATTAGATCTCCTCATATTAGGTTACCTAATATCAATATTTATAATATTCACACTTCTAATTTACAACCACTAGATTTTAATACTTTATGTAACACAAGTTTCTGATAATAGACACCTTTTTCAAAGTAGTTTGAAATTTTAGTTTTCATAATGGTTTTTGCCTGACCTTCATTCTGCTTTTCCCAAATTCTCCGGTTTCTCTTGCACCTGAAAAAGTTAGATTTCAACCTTTTATCTATCTTGTTGCTACTTTCACGACTTCTAAAAGGTTAAAATTTATTTGGCAAATCTATGAATTAAATTTTAGTGGCAAGGCCATGTGGAGCCAACCGTCAAGCCAACAAATTTTAGTGGCAAGGCGGATGATTACATATTTTTTCTGGATGATTACATATTTTTTCTGTACATATGCTTTGACGTTGTATCCATTAGTGCTTTGACCATAGTTTTGGGAAACGAAAATCCATTTTAAGCAGTTTTTTCTGTAATTTTTTTTTTTTTTTGTGTTAGATTTCATATTCTCTTGTGGAGTAGAGCACGAGTGTCCTAGTATGTCTAATGTGTGGAAGTCTCGAATGTGTTGTAATTTGTTCTATTCTCCACATTTTTTGTTCATGGTGGATTTTTTGGTGTGGCGTGGCTCTGTGTTTTTTCTCGTTATCTAGTTTTTTCACATAAAAAAATTGGTGTTTCTTTTCTTGTTTTGTGCACTTTTGTTCAAAATTTTATTTCGGATCTCTGGAATAATTTTCCACAATTTATATCTCACAACATGAACATCTAATCTGATCAAATGCAAAGCAATGATTCAAGAGCAGCAATAAACACAATCTCTTCGTGGTTGTGGCTCCACTTACGTGCTTAAGTCTCCTATATTTCATCAAGTTTTTGTCAAATGTAATGTTTCATAAAACTTGGAACTTTTTTCTTTATGCTAGTGTTGCTTGTTTGATGGGAGATCAAGTCAGTATTATCAAAGACGAACAATTAATAATAATCTAACCCGTCGTGTTTGAGATATCTCAAGAGTATCTTGATGGGATGGGCGAGTTTTCAATTATAATAAAACATTATACCCAACAGGACCTCAATGTAAATTAATCTATGAATATGTGAATCATATAACTAAATATCTCTCAATAGTAACCCGCAAGTCTTGCATCTTAATATCCAATTATATGCCGCATAACTTTCAAATTCCATAACGGCTAATTATTTATCATCTAGAAAGCTAATCTGATCATCCTACAAAAAAATAGATTCTAATCCTTGATCAATCTTTTATAGGGAACGGCTGATGATATCGTGGACTGGTCGCATGGGAAACGCCTGTGGGAGCTCTCCAAGGAGAAATTCGATCCCTTATGGATCAAAGGAGGCGGCCACTGCGATCTGGAAACTTATCCTGAGTACATAAAGCATCTGAGGAAATTCATAATGGCAATGGAGAGGCTCTCCATGACAAGGTTGCAGGCAAAGCAAAGCAATCAACCTCCCTCAACCATGGCTGAAGCTAAGCATAATAAATGCCTGAGATTTGGTAAGAGGTGACCATTATAATCTCCTTGACCCCACAAATATTCTTTCAAGCTCTGTTAGCCTCTCTTCTGGAAGCCATGGGATCACCTCCAGAATGCATGCAGGCTCTCTGTAACTAAGCTGAGTTGATGACAGGAGAAGCTAGAGAAGTTCAGGTTAACTTTTTTACTCCCACTGCAAGTTCTGGAATTGATTTCTGAAGCTTACTTGATTGCATAAAACTTTTCACTGGGATTGGATTTATGGTTTGCCGAGCCCAAGTGAATAGTAAATGAAGTGCCAGAAGTGGGGTTTTTTTGTACACAAAATCCAATTCCAAAATGTAATTTGTATATGTTTGGTTCTCCATTCCTTTTACATATTCTTCTTCTAAAGAGATTTTTTTAGTTTGTTTGCTTGGTTGTCCATGACTAAGGCAATATTGAACTGCTAATGAGTAGTATTTGGTTTTATTGCTCAACTCTTCATGATAGTGAGGAGAATTTGACAAGGGAGTAGAACTTTTTATAAGTATTTACATGCAAAGCTGAACATTTCAATCCTAGTATTCAATGGCCACTTTCTTAAAGATCTTGTTTTTCATTCATTAATCTTATCAAGTTCTTTCATCTGATTCATGGATTTGTTTGTTCCTAAAATATTGAACTCTTTTATTAATTTTCCTCATGTGCTTATTTAAATCTATTTATCTTCTCTATTCCCAAGGTTTTAATAAAGCTTGAGGGTCCTAATTCTTTTGAAGAGTCATTTACATATATACCGCCCAATTGTTTTGTATTTACATTTCAAACACCTTTACTTTTTTGCATTCATATCACTCAAGTCTTTCATATAAGGAGGCATACATCAATAGAGCTAAAACTCTTTGGTATTTGATGTTAGAAAATACATTTTGAGAGGAGATTATATTTTATATCCTATCATTTAATTGTAATTAGAAATTAATATAAATTTAAACTCAACAAATACAAACTTTTTAAAAAATGAGAATTTTATTTTTTTGTATTTAAATTTAGCTAGAAAATATCATTTTTTTTTGGTGTTCTCATAAAAATCCATACAACTAACCATGAATCCTAAATCAATACTTGAAATTAAAAATTTCATGATAAAATTTAGAATCATCCAAATTTTAATTTTATTAAATATATAATCAAAATAAATGTTTTAATATAACTAATCCAATGGTATCAAAAGTGTTTAAATCAGCTCAAATTATGCACTAGAAGTAAAATTAAATTTTTTTGTAATGATACTTGGACGATCATATGATATTTACCATAAAAAAGTAGTATGTCAGTAAGCGAAATCTAACAAGCTCAAGATCACTAGACTATCATGTTACTACAATAAATGTTAAAAAAATGATGCAGTGCCACTCGCCAATTTCTTTTTGAAGATTTTGATTAAAATTATTAAAAAATTATTTAAATTATAAATATGCCCCTATTATTCAGGTGAAGTTGCACTTGGACATTGATCGACTTGAATTTGTAGAGGCATTGGAGATTTTAAAAAACTATTGGAACATTTTCTGATGTTTAACATCAATGCACACCATTAATCATCACCATCACCCACACACATTCACTCAAACATTGGCCCCCAAACATTGCTATTTTATTATCATTGTTCAATTGTTGTTGTCTTATTGTCTTTGTCTTAGTATCATTATTTGATCACCGTCGCTACGAGAATAATCTTGGACGAAGATAGTAAGAGAACATTATCCTCTTTGCCCCCAATGAAATATGTAATTTCTTTATATAAATAATAAAATTTACCCAATACTTTAAAAAATCTATATATTTGGTGATTTTACTCACCTTAAAAAATAATATTTACTCGTCCTTTAGATATGTCATTGTGTTTAAATTCTTGTTAAGTAGGACTCATATACCATAAATGAGACAGATGCTGGAGCGGAGTAGAGCTCACGAGCAGAGTAGAGCGGAATGATCTATCCAATCAGGGTAATTTCATTATGTGTGTTGGGAGTGTGGGGGTAATACCTCGCAGTTTGATACATGAGTAATTTAAGTAATTATATATTGTAGTACATGGTTATATATATATGTCCTATTTGTAACCATAGGTGAGCTGAATCTTATATTCTTCACTCATTTCTGAATATTGAAAAGGAAGCCGCTGCTCTGCTCTCGAGGATCTATGTATCTTTGTCGAACCTCGTTAAATTTCTATGCGTTCTTGTGGATTTGTGTCGATTCCTATTTTTCTTTGCCTTAATTTCTCAACGATTCTGATTAAAAAGTTATTATGCTTTCTTGCAAAAGGTTCCCTACTAGTTTAGAATTAACCAAGAATAAAGTGGCCTCATAGCTAAATTTTGATGTAAACAATTTAAATGTGAATGTTTGCGAAAATTTTATTTATAAAAATAACATATTGTCCAATTCACAGGGGTGCCTAGACCAACAATTGCCTAGCTTGGAGTTGACATTTCCTTATAAATGAAAAAAAAATTTAATTTTTTTTCTATAATTTAAGAAATTTAAGGATTTGCTCACTCTCAATGGGCTTTTTTCTCAATACCTAAGAAAATAAAACATTTGATGATTTTGCCCCTACTAATTCACATCTTAAACCACTCAATTTCTTGTATTTACATATCCAATACATGAACATTACTTTTTTATATTTAAATCAGTCTGAAATTTTCATATCACATAAAAAAATAAAAAAATATATATCATCATTTTAACTTTAAAAGGCACAAAACAGAGCTTGTCAAGAAAAGGTATGATGATATATATATATATATATATATATATATATATATATATATA
>NEWO01000005.1:1149056-1225380 GCA_003013225.1 Phalaenopsis aphrodite
GTACTTAAGTAAATCTCTTTATAAATAAACAAATGAAAGTAATGAATACAAGCAAGCGAGCATTGCTTTTCAAAAACCTCCATCAAAAACTACTTTTTACAGTTTGAAGGACAAAAGGAATAGATTAATTGAGATGCACAGGTTTTGGAATTTGAAGAAAACCAATGCAAAGCCTCGTTTGTGCGCACGGCACCTCTGCCCACAGCTTTTAAATTCTTCTTTTCAAAAAAAAAAAAAAAAAAGTGGCCCGCACTTTTTGCTAATTAGCTACCTAAACTTGGTTAGCGAATCATAATTAGGATTATAAGACTTTAATAGGGTGATAAACACGTTTCTGACGCATTAATGCATTAAATTAGTCATTAAAAGCTAAGAAAGCTGGTGGATTAAAGCAAGCAAGCCTGACATCATCCATATCTTTGGAACCCAAAGACTCACTTTGAATCTTGAACTAATTGAAATCGGCTGCCATTGCGAAGTAGAGGAATGAGGAAGTGGTCCATAGTACTCATCAATATTGAGAATAAAATAGTTTTATTTGGATTATGTAAGAATATGAGAACCTGCATACACTTAGATAATAATAGAGAAAAGTAGTAAGAGGAGACATCAAGATTTTTACGTGAAAAACTCTGAAAAGAGGTAAAAGTTATGAGACTTAACCCAGTTGAAATAATACACTATATAATTTAGTACATCGGTTCACTATTCTCTAGAATTATGGAACATTGAGTTGCAAAGTTGATACATAATTATAATTCAACAAAAATAGTTATAACGTGTCGCTAAGCTTGCAGTTAATCTTTATGAAGGCAGTAACCCGCCATGGATATTGTAGATGATGGTTGTTAGGCCAGTTGGTTGAAGAGATTGTCATTGAAATTTGTGGCAGTGATTAGCCATGTATGTCATGGATAGTTACTTCAGGAGCATTAGTTAGCCATAGAGGACATAATTGAGAGTTATAGAAAACATGAGCCACATAGGTCATAGTTGGTCACATAGACCGTAGTGTTTGAGCTACAATAACGACTATAAGCCACATGAGCCGGAGTTGGGAGCTACAATAATGTCTGTAGGTTATTGAGGCCAGGGTTAAGAGATGTGTGAGGTGTGAGCCACATAGGCAATAGTTAGTCTCATAGGTCATAGTGGTGAGCAACAATAACGTCTGTATGCCACATGTGATAAAGTTTGGAGCTGTGTGAGTTGTACATCACATAAGCTGTAATTATGAGCTACAATAACATTCATAGGCCACAGGGCCGGAGTTGGAGGTTTCAATAACATTTGTATGTCACAAAAGCTAGAGTTGAGAGCTGTTGAGCTATGAGTCACACAAGCTGTAGTTGATCATAGAGGATGTAATGGTGAGTTGCAATAACATCCTATGCCACAACAGTCAATGTTAGGAACTGTGTATGCTATGGATCAAGTATGTCATAATTGATCATGTAGGTTGTAACGGTGAGCTACAATAATGTCCATAGATCATAGAGGCCAAAGTTGGAGCTGCACTAGTTATGTACCGCATAGACCATAGTTGGCCATATAGGCCATAGTTGGTCACATAGGTCATAGAGTGAGGAGTTACACTGTACTTGAGGTGCATTGTTTTATCATCTTCGAGGTATGTTGTTACTCTGTATTTGGGGTGACATCATTAAAATCTTAGAGATGTGTTCTCGCACCATCTCTGAAGTGCTTCGTTGTAATGTTTTCGGGATAACGTCATTACGCCATCTTCAGGGTGTGTTCCTACACTAGTTGCAGCACTATTTTTGAGGTGCATTGTTGCACTGTCTACGATACGGTTGTAAATGAGTCGAGTTTGAGCTAGCTCGGGCTTGACTCGTGTTTGAATCATTTGAAATTGCTCGTGTTTGAAATCAGCTTGTGTTCAAAATTGGTCGTGAACAGTGTGTTCGTGATCAACTTGATTTAAATATTCTTATTCATGTTTGACTCAAAATTAGCTCCTTAAAATTAATTGGAAAAAATAAATATAGAGTGTTAGATTCAAACATGCACCAACTCTGTGGTATAGAAGGCGTAGAACTAAACGGGTTGTTATGATTTAAACTTATATTATTATATAAATAATATATATAATTTCTTTATTTTTAGCTAAAACAAGTCAAACACGAGCAAACAAAGAGTTGTTTGTGTTCGGCTCGTTTATAATTCAAGCTTAAAAAAAATTGTTCCTGTTCGGCTCCTTTACTTAATGAACGAGCCGAAAATAACAACTACAACGAGCTTCTTTTATAGCCTTAGTCTTTGGGTTGGCGTTGTTACACCGTCTTTGAGGTGGGTTCCTGCACTATCTTCGGGTTGCATTGTTGCACCGTCTTCGAGGTGACATCGTTGCACTGTCTTTAGGGTGTGTTCTTGCACTATTGTTGGGGTGCTTTGCTGCATTGTCTAGTGTTTTGTTACTTTGTAACGTACACCGAGATATTGTGATGCACATCACAACTCCACAATGGGTCTCACTGCAATGAGCAGAGGGCATCCAACTATGTTTAATGTCGGGCGACCAGCGGTGGTCAACGGTTTTCGGCATATGCAAGAGCAAGAAGAGTTCGCTGAATTTTTGGTACAAAAACGACACCGGGTTTCAACTCATTCTCCTAGTCCTTCAGGCATATGTACAGGTATCCTCTCAAAGAAGGGGGTAGGGCTCGATTTCCTCCTTGCAAATAAGGAAGAAATACGTAACACTCCATCCAATGACTTTGAGAGATTCCCCCGATCGAATGACTTTTATGTATATATGATTTCCTTAATGATGTCATAATTTAGTGACTTTGTGCTTATTAGATCCATCTTGTCAAGAAACTCAATTTTACTATATGCTTGTTGGGAACCCTTTTGATCATCCAATTAGGCACTAGAAGTTTCCAAAAATTGCTTAAGAGCTTGATCTGAGCCGGGTATGATTTGAATTTGACCAACTTTGGTGTCATTGGGTCTCTCTCATCGAGCTACTCGATTCGACTATAAGTTTGTTAAAATCTGAGTTCTGGATGATTTTTAATTTAAGTTTAAATGTTTCTTGCTAAAAAAATACTTCGAGATTCATGCCAATCACATTGAGATTCATGCCAAAAGATAATTTGTCGATGACGTAACGTCAAATATGATCAATTTTAGTATGTAAATACATAGATTACATCTTTCTGAGTTGTGATTGATTAAGAATATAATAATAATTTTAAGATGTTGGGTTAGAGTTGATATCCATGAATAAATTTCCAACATCAGACAGGAAACTCAAGGCATGACACAGATCTCGATACATTTTTCTGAGAAAGAAGCGTTCAAGCTATGATAAAAATTCGTCAAGAAGTTCGACTTCAGCAAACTTATAGTCAAACCGATCAATCAACGAGACACACTCAATAATTCCAAAATTGTTCCAATTTGAGTCAAATCAAGCCTCTATCAAGACATTAAACTGCTTTCAGAAACTTTCAGGCATACTTGAAATGTGATTGATTAAGAATAAAATAATAATTTTAAGATGTTGGTTAGAGTTGATAACTCATGAATAAATTTCCAACATCAGACAGAAAACTCAAGGCATGACACAGATCTCGATACATCTTTTTGAGCAAGAAGCGTTCAAGCTATGATAAAAATTTGTCAAGAAGTTTGACTTCAGCAAACTTATAGTCAAACCGATCAATCAACGAGACACACTCAATAATTCCAAAATTGGTTCAATTTGAGTCAAATCAAGCCTCTATCAAGACATTAAACTGCTTTCAGAAACTTTCGGGCATACTTGAAATGTCAAACAAATATCAAATTTGATGAGTTTATAGATGAATCAAACGTCTCGACAAGATGAATCCAATGAGCCCACTATTTCTTAATTCCGACATCATTAAAACATTCAAAAGTCCATCAAATATTGTCTGATTGAAGAAATCTCTCCGGGTCATCTAATCATAGTGGTTCATATTATTTCATTCATTAATTGCAACCGAGACTCTATAAATAAAGCCTCACCTCTCTCAAGGCGGGGGGAGAGAGCTTGAAGCTTTGAGAAGGAGCTGAAGTCCAACATTACTTATGCCACCGATCGTCTCCGATCACCAGAAGCCGACCGTCGCTGACCATCACTCATCTGCCTTCACCGATCCGCATCGGCCATCGCTCACTTCTTACGACAAATGCATCCGTGCGCCGATTTTGTAGCTTGGAAGATTTTGTAACCCTTTTCCAGGTGTGGGATAAAGAACCATACTTATAATCTTCAGTTTATAGTGAATCTCTTCTGCCTGACCATACCTCATAGTTTTTCACGTAAAAAGTTTAGATGTCTTCACTCATTATTTCTTTTATTTTAATATATGTTGAGTTTTCATATAATACTAAAACTATAATTTTTTATTTAATCGTAACGAATATTCTAGCATTTTTCTAGACTCAGTAAAAAATATGCCAAAAAAATATAAAAACATTTTTTTTTAGCTTTAAGGAAAACCTTGAACGAAGAGTATCACCAATTCATGGACCCGACTTTCCTTTGGCAACTCAACTCTCCATCGGTAATATTTAGCTCCCAATGCTGAAGCTTCCTCTTTCGTTATCTCATTAATTGCTGCGGTAAAGCGAGGAGCTTCAAAGGAGAAATAAGAGAGAGAAGCAGAGAGAGCTATAGCCTCGCTTATTTTCAGCCTTTCCCTATTTGGTTGCGTTCCGTTTACCGTAAAGATTCCTTCGTCTTAAACCCTTTCCATCTCTGTTCTTTGCTAACTGATCGCGTTCTCTCCCCATTATGTTTCCTTCCAAACCCTACTGCCATAGTCTTCCTCTTTTTCTTTGACGCACTGCCTTTAGTGCCCTGTATCTGGATTTAGAAAGTTGGCTTCTCTCCCAATCATGTTGCTTAAAGCTATGATCTTTTGCTTCAGTTCAAATCCATGGGAGGAAAAAGGAGTTAGCTTGGAGGATCTGGTCTAGTAGTTTTTAATTGGGCCACAAGGATTTGGTTTGCCCATACCTTTGCTGCCCTACAACTGGTTCCAGCTTCTAGTCTAAGGTATTGTTAAAGATGAGCGTTGATGAGAAAAGAGGGATCATAGGGGGAAACGAAGTTCCTGGAGAGAAGTTCCCCATTGGGATGCGCGTGCTTGCTGTGGATGATGATCCTATCTGCCTGAAGGTGCTGGAGACTCTGTTGATTCGCTGCCAATACAATGGTTGGGATACTATTTTTTTGCTTTTCAGAAGATTAGTTTTGGTTCTATGTTATCTTTTACCTGAAAATTTGAATCTTTGATGCTTCATCATTTTTTGGTCCTTTTTTCTATATTCTAAGTTTCTGATCTTTATGATTTTTGGAGAGAAATTTTGTATCTGAATTTTTTTCTTTCAAAATCAGCTTGTCAATTTGTATCTTTATTTCATTTCAGTTACAACGACAAATCAGGCAATCAAGGCCCTAAACATGTTGAGGGAGAATAAAGCCAAGTTTGATCTGGTTATCAGCGATGTTCATATGCCAGACATGGATGGATTTAAGCTTTTGGAGTTGGTGGGCCTTGAAATGGACCTTCCTGTAATTAGTGAGTCAAATTTTTTGTTTTTTTTTTAAATTTCATTTTTTACTTGCTTCTATCTCTGTTTTGAGATAATTTTGGTTTGCATAGAAGAACATTTTGATACCAGGTAACATCAAGAAGTTAACTTTCAACTAGAATCAATTAAAACTGATATAAAAAATGAAAGATTTTGCCAAAATTACCAGTTGTAAAGCCATTTTATACATATTTTGCTGCTTTATGATTGAAAATGAGCAAAAGTATAATTGAGTTCTTTTAACTAAGATATCATAAGAAATTCACTGATCCAAGAAATCTTTTAAATTTAGTGTTGTCTGCAAACGGAGAAACTAAAGCTGTCATGAAAGGGATAGCTCATGGGGCTTGTGACTATCTACTCAAACCCGTTCGGATTGAAGAACTTAAAAATATTTGGCAGCATGTTGTGAGGAGGAAAAATTGTGATCAGATAGAACGTTCCGGTCTTAATATTGGCAAGGACTATGAGAAGGTCCAAGCTGCAAATTCCGAAGTTACGAAAGCTTTTGATGCAAATAGACCTATGGATTCTAACACAAAATTTAATAAGAAGAGGAAGGACTTGAACGTTGAGGATGAAGACGACTATGAAGAAGGCACTCATGAAAGTGAAGACCCGTCATGCCACAAGAAGCCGAGGGTTGTTTGGTCTGTTGAGCTTCATCGCAAATTTGTTGCTGCTGTCAACCAATTAGGAGTTGATAGTAAGAGATTTTACGTCATTAATTACATGATAAACTTTTTTTTTCTGCTTTAGGTCTATATGATGCTAGTATATTTTCACTTAAATTAAAATAAAGTGCCAAAATTGTCTACTAATCGTTTTCGTGGGATCATATTAATCCCAGATTCTATAAAAATGTCAAATTAGTCCCCGGACTCTTTTAACTTGGGGCTGAAATAGTCTCCGGGGGACTATTTTAGGCCATACTAAAAAAAATCCATGGACTAAATTTGTACTTTTATAGCTCTGTGACTCAAATGACCACCGTGCAAAAAGTCAAAGGACTATTTTGACAGTTTTCTTCATTATTAAATATATTATTTTTTATCATGTAAATGACGTTTATCATGCTTGATGCAGAGGCTGTTCCTAAGAGGATTTTGGATATTATGAATGTTGATAAGCTCACAAGAGAGAATGTTGCAAGCCATTTACAGGCATGCGTTAACAACTTTTCATTTTTTTTCTATTTTTAGCCTCATGATTTGCTTATCAATTTTAAATTATCCAATTGTTTTCCTAGAACATCAAATTCATTTTTTCATATGATGCATGATTCCCATCTTGTAGCAATGTGCAATCTTCCATGAGTTGCGGTCGACATTTTTCTTAATAAATCTTAAACTTGATATTATATATATATTTATATATATATAATTCTCCTATGACATTACAACACATGATATAATTGAACCAAGTTTTTGTTTTACTATTTATATCATCATATATATTCCCATTATTGTATAGTACTAATCTGTGACACCTTTTGTATCACTTCATCCTCAACCATGAGTTAATTCACATCAGTTGAAGTTGTTTACCATTTTTTTCACTAATTCGAAGCCACTTACCCCCTTAACTTCCAAAAGTTATTCTCGTGAGATAATTTTGGTTATGAATTGATTTTATTTCCATCTAATTTATGTTTATTGTCGTCATTTCTCTTCTTCCTTTACAATATTTTCTTATTTTCTATATCAGTGTTGGATCCTAACTTGTCCTTTTGGGAGCATGCCCCGAGAGTTGAAATTGAAAGAGGCGAGAGAGTAAGAACGTACGAACATTCCCCCCACTCGGAAAGGGAGGAGAGAGCTTACTTTTATTCCTCTTGGGACCGCCTATTTAAATGGATCTAAGTAGTACAATTAAGGGAGGTGAAAATTGTTATGAAAACTGCTTATAAATTGAATAAATGCATATAATTTGAATTAATGACCGTCATAATGTTGACAAAAATAATGATTTATTTAAAATGACTTATGAGCTTGAATGCTGTCGGCCGGCGAGCGACCGATCGTGTCATTCGATCGATCAGAATATGTCTCTGCCAAGAGTGGGGAATCATTTGGTGTGAATAAGGCCAACCGTCTTGACAAGAGGTCTAATCAGTTGGTTCTACAGGACCTGTCACTTTGGTCGGGCAGTCGACTGATAGGTCGAACCATTTTGTTTAGTGAGTCGTGGCTCATTTGCTATTTTGCTCAAGTCTTAGATGGCCCGTGTTTCGTCTTTTTGGTCAGTCTGCTGCCCTGGTCGAATCTTCCCTCTTGCAAGGTCTTGGGTCGATCTTGTCGCTGCCTGTGCGAAGTATTCGATGAGACTTGCTGTCGGGACAATTTGCGCCTTAACCTTTGACGAGTCTCATCGCTAATCAGTAGGGGACTATCTCTTGAGCTTTTACCTATTTCGGTTTTAGAGACGCTGATTCTCATGCTTGACTTTGAATTGTCACCCAATTGCTTACTCTGGAGGGAAACTTTGTATTCTCAGTCATTCGTAACCTTTGAGATTCGTCCTGGTATTTATGGTGTATACATGTTAGTTCTTCGAGTTTTCTTGCTACTTGATGACGTCAACTAACATAGGAATAGGGAAATTATTAGTTAATCGTGTTACGACAAGCGAAAAAGAACAAATTAATAATTAGTTTTGCCTTTATTTTCATGCCTTACGTGTCTTATAAATAAGGTCAGGAATTGGGCTATTCATTTGTTGGTGATTTTTTTTGGACTAGTGAGTAGACATCGTGTCGGGCGATATGAGCAAAAAGACGATTGACCGAAGCCTATTAGCCTTGGAAGGATATCCCTTCCCCGCCCCGACATCTTGTCTCAAAAGCAAGGTGGTTAGAAGGGGGAATAGTAGAGAGACAGACGACCCTGAGCCGGCCGATCAGGTTGCTTCTTCCAAGGGACCCGAAAAGTGGTCGCTGAAGAGGCTTCTCCGGACACTAGCGGATCCTGGTTCGAGTGAGATCAGGGTTATGGTGGCCAGTTGGCTCTGTCCACGGAGGCAGAGGCTGATTATCGCAGTAGCCCGTGAGCGGAGGTGGCTGTTGGTTCTTTGCCACTACCCCTGGAGGAAAGAAGAGGAGTCACTTTAGTGGGAGAGGAAGGTTTTCCAATGTCTGGGTCTGAGCTAGAGAGACTCATGGGTATGTAAAGAATTTCTTTGGACTTTGGATGACATAGTAACTTGACATTCCTTTTAAATGCAGATGTATCGATCGGGATGGAGGATATCGAAGGTGGCGGGTCGTCGAGAGATGTGGTCGACTCGCTTCCTATCGTTGCCGCTGGGCCCCTTAATGCGATTGCCCCTCATTTTCCGTCGATCAAAGAGGGCAGAAGCTCCCAACAGGAGCAAACCGTATGCCAGAGACTCCTTCTGAGTCGGTGGCGTGCAGGGTCTAGGAGATGGCAGAGGTTCTGCACCAGACAGTTGAAAACCTTGCCGACCCATCCACGCCAGGGTGGATGGCTTCTTATGAGTGTCTGGAGGCCACCTTTCAACAACAATTAGTTGTTGTTGTTCGATTGGAGGGGGAAGTCGCGTTGCTCCAAGGTTCCATGAATGATGTCCGTGCCGTGGTGAGAGCCATTCACGATTCGACAGTTCTGAGTAGATTCCATAATGAGGCTAGCTGTATGGAGCATATTAGGATTGGTGGAGAGATGGTTTTCCAGAGGTTGCTTGAGAAGGGTATGCTCCGTTGGAAGCCACAAAGGACCCTTTTATTAAACACTTTGTCTGAAACCTATAATAATGTTATTTGTAATAAAATAATATTTTAGAGGAATTTGAAATGAAATGTGCTGTGCTACTCATCTTTATACGACCCTTCAATATGAGTGCATGCCCTATAAATAGGAGTAGAGATTGCTCTTTTCAATTTTTGCATTATGCTCTCTAAGTTTTCTAATCTCTTCTCCTCTATCTTTCGTTCTTTTTGTTCGATTGCAACGACTCCAAAATATTCTCCGGTTCTCTTCGGTACCATGTGGGCGAACGATTCCTCCTTTCTTATGGACCGAGAGGTGGAGAGCCTTCAAGAGCATTATGTATCAGTTACCCAGATTACCCTTCCCAGGATGCCGACCGCGGGGTGCTCGACGTACCCTTGTTAGCCCCGAGCTGGTGTTCTATCAGGATCAATTTAGGTACGACCTCTGGTCGCTCCCCTATGGTTGAAGCTCGCGAGTATGCTTACCAAATACGGTATCATTGCAGCCTAAATTCTTCCGAACCCCGTTGCGACCATCATGAATTCATTATATTCCGTCGCAGTTTTAGAATCCCTTGCATGATCGACATTTTCAGCTACTACTTCTCCTTCAAGGTTGACAGAGAGGGTTTGTCATGTTTTCGCTTGGGCAAAACCTTCATTTGCTTGGTATAAAAAATAAGGTCGAGGACTAGCGAAAAAAGTTCTTGGTCGACTTTATGTCCAATGACTAGGAGATTGTCACTCACCCGCGGAAGGTGGTGAGCAGTAAGCCGAGGGCCTTACCGGTCGATCTAGAGTACGTTCAGGAGGTGTTGGAAGAGAGTCCAATGTTAGTCCCTTAGCGTACTGTGGAAAGGGTGGTGGATCGAGTGATGGAAGGGAAGATGAACCCAGACGATTGGAGGGTATTGGACGCCAACGAGGCCGCCAGAGCGAAAGCAACAAAGGAAAAACAGCGGTGGAAGTTGAAGGTTGATTCTTTCCGTCAGACCTTAATGACATGTACCACTCTTGATGTTGAGTGCCCTAATATAGGGCGATTTATAACTTCCGTTTATGGGACAACGATCGTCGTTTAAGACATGGTGACCAATGAGTTAACCATAATTGCACAATCTCATTCGGTTATTGCAAGGCGAAGGAGCGAGAATGGCTCCAAGGAGGCTCAAAAGGGGGACACAGCTTAAGGTCCTTGCTTCGTGGCGCGAGATGAACCGATCTTCGCTTCTCCGTTGAACATCGACTCGATGCCACTTACTTGGCTTTGGTTGAGAGGGCTAGGGAGGCCGAGCCTCTCGTCAGTTCGGTCGGTTGCACTTCAGAGGGTTCTTCTTCTAGTTCTGAATCTTCACCGTCTTCGGAGGTGGAAACCGTCCCCCGAGAAGGGAAAAAATCGGTGGAGGGTGCATACGTTCTGGCCCTTCGTTCGTTGGAGAGGAAGCATGGGGACCCTAACTGGCGTTTGCCAGAAGCGGGTGAAGGATGGCTATGGAAGAGTGTTGACGAACGGTTCAACTTGTTGGATGTTTTGAAAGACTGGCTTCCCTTGTCGACCGACACCCAACAAATGGCGTCTCTTTTGGCGAAAATGACATGGTCTTTGGCTTTTCAAGCGGAGCTCAATGGGCTCTCTTATGAGAAACTTCTCGAGTGCACCTCTCGATTGCACCTGGAGGGGAGCTAGGCTTCTCACTCCTCGGGACTTGCTTTTCTGAAAAAGGAAAATTCCTTGTGGACAACCAAGGAGAGCCTGTTAAAGTCCCAAGAAGAAGTTACCCGCCTTGTTAGTGATCTCAAGAGGGCTTGCGACGACCGAAACTTTGCCAGGTTGAAGCAACAACAAGCCAAACAAAAGGAGGAGCAATTGAAAGAGGTCGCCGAACTTAAAGGGAGATTGGAGTCGATTGTTCTCTGAGAGGAGTTTGCTGAACATCTTAGGCTAGTGATCGAGTATGCTACCCAATGTTACGTCCATGGTTTGGTTGACCCGAAGTTTTCTGACCCATTCGAGTTCAATGTCTTGATCCCCAATCATGCTAATGTCTCGGAGGAGGGTGATGGCTCAGGTAGTAAGAGCGAATCTCCCGGTGGCCATAGCGAGGGCCAATTGGCTACTCGACAACTGCTTTTTTTTTTACCTGGAAGCTTGTTGGCATTATACAAGAATATTTGTAATTTTTTCCTTACAATAATTAGAAGAAACTTTTTGCCTTTCCTGAAAAGAAAAAAAATTGTTTTACCTGGGCCAACCCATAGATTCTGAGAAATCGATTAATCACAGTAATTCGATCGGTTTGAATTTCGTTTATTCCTTCGTTCGCGTTGTCGTCTTTTTGAGTGGGTATCAATCACGATCAATCTTTTTTTCTGGCACGGATCTTGTTGTTAACTGAGAGAGTGATGAACAGGGTTTTTGGTGGCAACTTTCACTCTCTTTTTGTGGACCTTGTTGCTAATAAGGAGAGAGCTACCCCTAGACAACCTACTATACAGACTCCACATTGGCCCGCGACCGGAAGGTGTCAAGTTTGACCGACTATACTGTGTCTGATCGTCCATCGTCTAGGGGGATTGGTTGTGCTATCAATTTTTCCTGAATCGCGGGGTCTCTTTACAATGTCATGCGGTCGCTTTTCTGGACCTCCTTGGGACTTACCCTGGTTTTGCCTGCTCGTGCGTGTCTTTATCCCTCCATCACCTGCCGGGCACAAATGTTATCGTCGCCCAAGGGGGTGTCCACTTAGGACATGTAGGGGGACCATGTATTTGTCTCGCAGATCTTGTCACTAGCGAACAGGAAAAAATGCCCCGAGCGTCCCGACCCGTGTGACTTTTTGGGGAGAATCCTGACCGAGAGATGGCTTAGCTTTTTGATCGTCTTGCGGTTTTCGATTGCTCGCATTTAGCGTTTGGCCGCCATTATTTCCCTGAGTTTATCGGGCAAGGCTTGAGATATACCTGGTTGGGCTCAGTTCCCGAGTATCGAGAATGGGCTCATTGAACTAATGTCTTTTCTGGGCAAGGGGTGCTTAAAAAGCCTGTTCGCTATGACATTTTTTTTCTTTTTCGAGAAATCAACCGTTGAGATGTCCCTTCAATGTGCAGAGCTATCATCGTTAAGTTGGTCTTTTGCATGTTTTTTTGTGGATGGGCCCCACTTCAAGTCATTGATCCTCACCACTATATAAAGGGGAGGAAGTTTTTTATCTCCTCACCTTTTCACCTTGTGCGTTGGTTTTGCAAAAAATTGGCGAGGTTGGCCGGTTCGTCGCTTGGCCGGAAGTGGGGGTGATCTTCAGTCGACGGGCGCCGAAGGACCTTCGAGACCCATGCCTCTTTAAATTCTTTTTTCTTTGAGTTGTGTGTCTAAGTGAGGGATTTTCTTCGAGTTGAGTGCCGAACTTCCCCCTAGTCAAGGTAGACCCCCGGCTAGAAATTCTTCCCGCGAACAGAGGTAGTAGTGGACTTCCAGGAATGGTGGAGGTAAGGCCACTTCCCCGGGAGGTCGATACGTCCGTTCGACCGTTGCCGCCAAATGTAGGAAGTTTTTGGATCCTTGGATCCTAGCGGTCTAGGGGTAGGGCATGAGCGACAACGGTTTCTCCTCTCGTTGTCTGAAACTGCTCCTCATCGTGGGAGAAGTTCAGAAGAGAGTGAGAGTTGGAGCGAGGGCCCCTAACTTTTTTTGTTTCGGCTACATTCTAGTTCAGATCCGTACTTGAGAAGTAGCTAGATGCAAAAGAGGTTGGGATGGGGCCGAGCGACGAGAACGTTGAAGAAAGCCGAAATTCTTGGGGGGAAGAAGCTGGCGGACTTAAAACAAAGTTTCGGGCTGTGGATGAAACTTCGTGGCAAATGTGATGATTTTTAGTGAAGCATTCATACAACATATTCCCAAGGAGGATCGCGTTCGCCCAACAGTGTGTTGCCTAGAGAGATGAACTTTTAATATTCTTCTCTCGCTGGTCGCGACGGTCGAGCTTTTTTCTCTTCTTCCCAACGGTGGTTCTCAGGATCTTTGCTCCAGGGGATGTTGGATCCTAACTTGTCCTTTTTGCGAGCACTTCTCGAGAGTCAGAATTGAAAGAGGCAAGAGAGAATGAGAGAGTAAGAAGACACAAAAATTCCCCCCACTCGAAAGGAGAGGAGAGGGCCTGCTTTTATTCCACTTAGGACCGCCTTTTCAAATGAATCTAATTAGTACAATTAAGGGTGGTGGGAACCGTTATGACAACTGCACCTAAGTAGAATAAACACTTATAATTTGAATTATTGACTATCGTAATGTTGATAAAAGTAATGATTTACAATGACTTATGAGCTTGAATGCTGTCAGCCGGCAGACGACCGATTGTGTCAGTCGACCGACTGAAATCTGTCTCTACCAAGAGAGATAATCAGTTAGTGTAAATAAGGTCGACCATCTTGACAAGAGGTCTGACCGTTTGGCTCCACTAAACCAGACTCTTTGGTCGGGCGGATGATTGATGGGTGGTCCCGTTTCATTTGGCAAGCCGTGACTCACTTGTTGTTTGACTCAAGTTTTATAGAGCCTGTGTCTTGTTTGGTCGGTTTACTACTCTGGCCATATCTTCCATCTCGCAAGGTCTTGAGCGGATCTTGTCGTTGCCTGTTTGAAGTATCCGACGAGATTTGCTGTCGGGATGATTTGCGTCTTACCCTTTGGTGGATCTTACCGCTACTGAGTAAGAGACCTTCTCTGGAACTTTGACCTATTTTGGGTTTAGAGGCACAAATTCTCATGCTTGGCGTTGAATTGTCGGTCATTCGCTTACTCTGGAGGGAAACTTCGTATTCTCAGCTGTTCGTTATCTTTGAGATTCATGCTTGTTGTGCAAGTGTACAATCAGTAAATATTCTAATCTCTCACTTCGATGTTTTTTATTGCAGAAATACAGACTCTACCTTAAAAGACTAAGTGCAGTGACCACCCAGCAAGCTAACATGGCTTCATCTTTAGGAGGAAGAGATATGTCTTTTATGCATATGGGTTCATTTAATAATTTCGGGACATCCCAAGCGTTGACAAGTTTCCAACCAATTGGAGTGTCAAATAGAACAGACCCAAACTTATTAGGCCCACCCAGGGTCGCTCTTGGAATGGTTCAACTCAGTCGAACACACAACAACACGAACAATCCTTTGAATGATATCTCTAAGTTTCAGAACATATCCATACCCATAAACCAATGTGAAAATTTGTTTGAGGGCATCCCAAGATCATTGGAGCTCGACCGTCTTCAACAACAGCCAAAAAGAATAAATGAATCGAATAATCACTTGCAAGGTGTTTTCTCTGATGCCTCTAACAGCAATTTCATCAGCTCGACGAACAATTCTTTGTTATTGCAAGGTAATCAATCTCCAGTTTCCATACCATCTTGTGTAGCTAATCGACATGAGATGAGCCCTGTCATATCTGCTCGTTTTCTGGATCTCGATAAACGCGGTGAATCATGGCAAAATGCTCCATCTTTGAACACGTATAGTGGTGACAGTTTGTTGGCCAGAACCCCCTATAGTAATGATAATTTGACTTCGAGGAACACGAGAGCTACCCTCGCTTCGACAGTCCTGCAGATTCCTGGAAATCCTTCGAATATTTCTTCGGACAACTTAGTGGTGCCAGTTCAGAGATCTTTAGTTGGACAAGATGTGCAATGCCAAACCAGTTCAGGAATCACAGATCCAAAATTCTTGAGTTTCAAAAGTGTTGAGCAGAAATCAAATGATTCCAAACAGAGATGTACAGTTGAAACAAATATAGCTTTTAGTTCTTCATCCAACGCCACATTTACAAATCAAACTCTTCTGAATAATGTTGCTGAAAGTCAGGGGTTGAAAAATCAAAGTTTTAACAAAAAGTTTGATTTTAATTTGATGAACCAGCCCAGTTTTGATACTGCTTTCAACACACAATGTGGCAAGACAGACAAATCAAATTTTTATAATGGGCTTACATTTAGTGAAGATAACTTGTTTGGGGTTTCGAAGATGCAGGGTGGGTTTGGTTCCAACGGTTGCAATTTTGATGATCTAATGAATGAGATGATCAAGTCGGTGAGATCTTATTTCTCCTTTGCTCAACTCTTTATTAACAATCTTATTATTATTATTTTCCTTCTGTGTAGATTTACTGATCATATTGTTAGGTGAGTTTACATACGTAGCACAATTCTTATGTATTTTCCTGTCACGCCTAAACTTTTATATTTACATACATATGCATGAAAATGTGTCTTTCACCTTTAAGAAGTGCTGACAGTGTTATTTTTTATGTGATATTAGAGATTAGAATGCAATGTGTGAATATGGAACTTTTGGTGTTAAGATATGTAAATACATAAGAATTGTGTCTATGTATGTAATTGGCTCTTTAAAAGAAGCTGATTCTGTAATTCATTTGACACAATTTTCGTGAATAGTTTTTACATGTATGCAACAGCATGCAATAAACATTTTATTGTGTCTGAATTTACATGAATGGAACAGTCTATTCTGTTTGGCATTAATACTTAGATGATTCTTTCTATTGAATAATTCTTACATTATGCCACCCTTGCAAAATTTTGTTATCTCTTCATGTTCAACAAGCGTTAGAATGAATGAAATTCCATCCATTTGCTAGTTCATTTTGCAAATATTTTTTTGTCTTTCTTACCTCTTACGAGAAAAGAGGTCTTCTTTGCAAAAGATAACATTGTCAAGTCATTTCGGTTATTGTGCATGGTATATGCATAGCTTTTACTAAAACATTCTATATGACTAGTGTTGTGAAATTGATTGTTTCCAGCATATTTATGCAACATTAATTAGATTAACACAGTCTGTGCCATCATAAAAAGGCTTTTCAAAGTGAAGATAAGTTCTTAATTTATCGTTGTCTAATCAAATATTCTCAGAAGGCAGAATCTACAAGACCAATTAGATATGAATTTAACTAATTATTTTCATATTTGATTTCGAAGCTATTGATGTCCCTTAAATATCTAAACTATTTTATTGATGCAACTGCATTTGCATGTGAAATTTTTGTTTGCATTCAATCTTTTGTCTTTGAGACTAACTGAATATAACATGTCCAGGGATCGACGATGTCAGTCTATCTACAAATTCTATTGAACATTTTAAGTTAATCACTATTGCATTTTCTTAGGCTTATCAAGTATTTATAATTATTTTATTACATAATACAGTGCAAATTGATCAAACTAATCCGTTTCACTTTTGAGTTAAAATCTATGTTAATGAATTGTATGACATAGGTACTCGTGGTTTAGGCTCTATTAAGGAAAAAATGCAAAGATGTTTTAGTAGAAACAACCACAACGGAAATAATTGCTCAGAAAATCTCTTCCATTCATGTAAGATTTGGGCTTATATAGAACCTTATAACATGCTATACAAATAAATCCTAAACTGATCCTATTTGTCTACCCTAAACTTTATACAATTCTCAACAAAGACCACCATCTTTATTGTTGATGTTTAAACATGTGACGGTGTCGGTTTTTAGTTTCATATCGGTTAGTCGAAAATAATGCTAATGTAGCGATATCAAAAAGTTGACCCTCATGTCTCGGCTTTCGATTGTGTTGAAAATGAATTTGAACTTTGTGTATCGGACCCAACTTCGGTCTTCTTTTATTTCACTCTATCTATGTAATGACTTTCTATGTTGAATAAGTGAGGTTTTACTTTATATTCACTTTTGTTGATTGTTCATTATACTCAAAACAGCTACAAACAATTTATATTTTTTATATCCCCTTCTATGAACTGTCTCAGCTCCACAGCTAATTGTTGATACTTGAATTGCAGGAGAGAGATGACATAGGATTCAACGTCGACGGAGAAATAAGCTCTGATCTCTTTTACTTGAGCACTGTTTTATGAAAAATCTTCATTTGTTTCCCATTTCTCTGCTGTATAGTCAGCCATTAGAGGATGGCTGCAAAGCTCTGAGCTCTTTGCTTGATATATTGGCTTTCTTAGAGTTTTGTTCTAATCTGATGGTTCCAGATTTCGGCTTCGGCTTTCCGGAATGAAGCATGAATACAAAGCTATCAAACCTCATCATGGAGTGTTAGTTTTTCATTTTTTTTTAATTTTTTCAGCCCAAAGGTTGATGTTGTATTTAAATATTGATATTGGTGTTCAGTGAATGGATGAGATTGGGTGTTGAGGATTCTCAAGGAAGGATTTGGTTGCAAACTTGTTTTAGTGTGTGGTTCTACTTGTTGGTTTAATGACTGTTTTGGTAACTGTAAGAGCATTGCATGAAATAATTGGGTCGAGCTAGTGTGGGCAGGGGCCATCAGAGCCCACACTTTGCACCCATGGTTGTAGGTTGATAATTTTTTTTTTTTGATTGCATATATAAGCACAAAAGTATACATGTAGTTATGAATGCACAAGTATAAAATGTTAATAGATTAATGTTTTAGTATTGCATGAAGATCTGGTATAAATATAAAATAAGTTTTCAAAGAGAAAAAAATGGAAATTTTAAATTGAAAATAGTAAAGGGAAAAAACCATTGGACATGACCTAATCTAATTTGGTTTATATTCTAAGTTATGAAGTCCCACCTTTTTTTCTATGTGAAGAAGATGCGGTTACAAGAGTTCTATCAAGTTGCAAAAAATCAGATGACAATAGTATTGAATGATAACTAGGCTAGCTATAATAGTCGCAAAATAGTAGTTGGAGTGTAATGGCCACTAAAGGTGATTGACAATGTCAATGGTCGCTAGCTTTAAGCTTCATTCAACTGTGTGAACTTTGCTCTTAGTTTCTGTCATTTTCTTATGTTGAAAATAAGGACAAATTTATAAAGTTTTAGGATAGCATTTTGATAAATTCAGCCAGAATCCCAAAACGCTCCATCATATAGTTTGCATTGATTCTCTTAATTATGGATAATTTTTTTTTATTTTAGTGCATAATGACCTCAGAATTGAATAATTTTTGTGCTCGTTTGATTCTTCTTATTGAGATGTTCGATTTGATTATAAGAATGCCAAGTTCGAAAATCATTTGAAATTTTAATTAATACTTCAAAATTTAAATTATACTTCAAGTGCTTGATATTGGCTTATTTGAATTTCGATTGAATCACTTTTAGTGTCATTAGATTTGTATTGTTGAGATATTTAGTTTGAATATAAAGTTGTTGAAATTGGTGCTTGAATAATCTTGAATTTAATTAAGATTTTTTTTATTCAACATGCATCGAGATTCATGCTTAATCAAGTGAATATTTTGGTGACATATTAATCTCTAAATCTATTATCAATAATTATGGATAACTATAATGAATGGCCTCTTTTTTGGACCTCTCTCTCCTTAAAAGGAAAATTATCATCGTTTAGATTTTTGATAGTATGATTTTAAAATATAAGATTAATGACAAATTTTTCAAAGCCGAAATAAAGCTAATGATGTGAAGATAAATATAAAGCCAAAGCATAGCATAACCAAAAAGAGAGCAACACCACAAAACCTCTAACTAATTAAAACCTCTAACTAATTAAAACCTCATTGAAGGATTATCATACTCATCCTCTGCAAGCTCAATAAAGTATCAACAAATTTAAGGATGACTTGATGCTCTTAATAACAAACAAATTCTTATCAAGACAGTTTGAGGATCATACTCATACTCTCCAATAATTCTATAATCATTGTTAGCATTATTAGATTTCTATTTAGTCCTTCTAATTATTCTTCAATGTAGCATTATTAAAGCCTTAATTGGATATAAAAGAACAATCAAGATCATCCTATGTGGCATAATCTTAAGAAAATAAATTATATATATATATATATATATATATATATATATATATATATATATATATATATATATATATATATATATATATATATATATATATANTATATATATATATATATATATATATATATATATATATATATATATATATATATATATATATATATATATATATATATATATATATATAGTGGAGGATGTTCATGTTGGTTATGAAACTAATTTGAGCCAATAGCCACTTTAAAACAGAACATATGACTGCAATATTAGTCTCAAATGAAATCAAGATACCTAATGCATCTATCAATACAATCTACATTGGTGACTATAATGGGATTATAAGCATTAAAATAGATGGATTGACACAAAGGTTGAAGAGTCCTCAACAATCAATCCATTGCCTATACTATTATGATTAGATCTACTTTAATGATGAATTTTAATATTGTTTTTAAAATTTATCTTAAGCTAAACACAATACCTAAATAATTCATTTTAGAAAAAAATTGAGTACATACCACACCATTATTATGGATTTACATATCTAGGATCTATATATAGTTTGATATTTATATTTATAGCTCATTGATATTAAACATCTATGAACAAAAAAATGTGTATTTCACTTTTAAAAGGCTAACAACAGTGTTATTATGTTACATGATGACAAAGATTTATGTATGTATGAAACTATAATGATTTAGGGTTTAGGGAGATATGAAAACATATATAAATAGTGTGGCATGCATGTGACTGCCCCAATATATGTATCCTCAAGGATTAATCCTTGCCAAATAATAAGTGTTTACTTTTAGAATTAAGTGCAACATACTAAACTCTTTGTATTTACTAGTTTGGAATAAATACTAATATATCATGAATCAAATTCATGATCATAAGCACCATAACTTTCTCTTTTAACCAATGGCCTCAAGTCCTTTCACAATTAAACCTCTTGTTGAGAAATTATGACAAAGAAACACAAGAATTAAGAACCAAACAATCAAGATCAAATACAGAGTTTTAACGAGGTTTGGCAAGCCACATCTTCGAGAGCAAATAGCGGTGGTTGTTTTTTTGGTTTCACGAAAAATAGTACTTATCCCTTAGGGTTACAAATACAAAATACATACATATCATACACTAGGGTTATAAATATATATATATATATATATATAACCCTAGTGTACGATATGTAATTACAAAATTATCATTGTACGTAAACTTTCCTGATTAAATAGATCCTTCTGCTCTGTTCCGCTCGCAAGCTCCGCTCCACTGGCTCACTTCATTCCACTCTAGCATCTGTCCCTTATATAGTATATGAGTTATACCTAACACCTCTACTAACTCCCTTTCTACATAATTGTTCAGTAGATATCCGAGATGATTGCCATTAATATAAAATTAACACTTGAGCACTTCTAATAGATTAGGCGCCATCCAAGACAAAAAAAAAAAAGAAGACAGAATTTGCACATATACCTTTATCCACCTAAATAATAATAATAAAAAAAATAAAGATTTGCATGCATAATGTACGTGCAGAGGGAATTACATTCCAGCCAACAGCATAAAATCAATATTATAAAAATATAGAGAAAACCGTAGTAGGCTTTGCATAGTTTGAAAAGAATAGAAAAAAGTTGGAAAGGAACGGCTGCAAGTGAAGGGCGGCTTTGCTGCCCGGAAAGAAAGGGACCGGAGGACTGTAGACAAAGAGCATTCCTAGCTTGTAATAATCATGCCGGCCTAATGCAGCCTTGAGCTTTCGTGTCATGCATGCAGCCACGTAAATCGCATTATTATTTAAGGTCCAAAGTCAAAGCATAATACTTTTCTTTTCTCTTCTTTGGATGATATGGAATAATTGGAGTTTGATTTTTTAATCAACTCAATTTTATTTGATTTTGTATAATTGGTTGAAAATGAATATGTTTTTATTATGTTGTGATGAGCTTGATGATAGTTTGATTGTGTTTGTATATACGTGTTGTGGGTTGCATGTTTTCATATTTGTGATGGTTGTTAAAGTTTTTATCTTTTTAGTAATGAACTATGTGTCGGTCGATCTTATTGACTATAATAGATTTTGGTATTGTTGTATATGATATGGGAGTGTTAGTCAGTGTTTGTATTGACGTTGGTAGTTAGATTTGTTGGAGCAAAAGAATGTCAATGTAAGTATCGATGATGGCTAATGTCAGCCTTTCTGGCAAAAGAATGTCAATGTAAGTATCGATGATGGCTAATGTCAGCCTTTCTGGCAATTATGGATGTCAGCGTTGGAGTGAAGAATGATGCTGACATTGATATTAATTTGAATGTTGACTTTATTGATAATGTTTTTTTATTTAAAATTTGAATTATATGATATTTTCTTAGCATTTTAGCGAGTTGTTATGTGGCAACGAAACCAAAGGAAAATAGGATGAGTAGTTAAAGAGTGAAAGTTGGCACTAGTTATAAATCAAGAAAGGACAACACAAGGTGTGTTATGTTACATCACAGAATGCTCTAAAGTTAATTGACAATTGGCTAACTCACCTTCCAACTCATTTCCATTGTATTAGGAGCAATGTTGGCTGAGTAGGAAAAAAATATTGCAATAGGAGCCTGAACACAACTGTGCGTTTGGACTCCAACGACATTTTACCACGTGTAAAATGGTGAACTCATTGTAAAAAAGAGATAAAGGTGTATTTTGGCGTGTGACATGGCCCCAACTGGCCCAAAAATTAGGAAAGAATATAGTGCACTGTTCAAAATCCAAACTCACTGTTCAAAATTTGGCTTTCAGTTCAAAATCGAGCTCACTATTTCATTTCCCATAAAAAAACAAACGTTTTGTTGGTGGCTGGAAGGTTTTCTTGCAGTTCTCCAGTTAGTGTTAAGAAGATAAACTGATGTTATTTGTGAACAACACGTTAAGTGAGAAATATTAAAGATGCGATATGAAAATAATGGTGAGAAATTTGAAATGGAGGTGAGTTTGGCTGCATTTAAAATGTTGACATTAATTTTTGTTTGCTTGATTTTTCTTGTATTCTGAATCAATGGTATTATGTTACTTTTCCATTATTTTTTGTGATGATTTTGTGGTGTTATTGTAGAATTATTCGGTTAGCAATGTTTATTTGGTGGTATTTATTGTTATTGTTGATTATTTTTGGTATTGTTGTGATTTTGAGGTAACATTGTGATCTTATTTTGGTAGGATTGTTTTATTTTTCTTGTGGTATTGTAGTAGTTTGTAGTGTTATTAGACTGATATTGTGGTTGTATTATGGTGAGAATGAAGTTGTATGTTGTTCAAATTATGGTGGTTTTATGGTGGGATTGTAGAGGTATTGTGATGATTTAGTAGTGGTAGTGGTATTGTTCTAATATTTTGGTGATATTGTAGTAGTCTGTGGAGTTATTGGAGTGGTATTGTGGTTGTATTGAAGTGTGATTGAGGTTGTATTTTGTTCATATTGTAGTGATTTTATGATGTTATTGGGATGATATTGTGGTTGTATTGTAATAAAATTGTGGTTGTATTGTAGTGTTATTGTGGTGGTGTTTCTCTTGTATTGAGGTGGGATTAAAGTTGTATTTTATTCATATTGTGTTGGTTTTGTGGTGTTTAAGTGGTATTATTGTGGAGGTATTGTGATGGTTTTGTGGCGGTATTAAGTAAATTTTGTGGTGGTATAGTCCTATTATTCTGGTAGTATTATAATAATTTGTGGTGTTATTAGAATAGTATTGTGGTTGTATTTATGTGGGATTGAGGTTGTATTTTATTCCATTCTCCTATTTTCATTTTTTTGAGTTGTGCAACATTAAAAACAATAATGAATCTCATTTTCCTTTAGCGGGACAATTAAAGTGGGAAGAGGGTTGCACAAGCTTTTGCTTGAAATGATTAGCCACCTACTTAAAGTTAAGCCTAATCCTTCCTTTCTTTTATAGATTTATTTAGCGAGTGCAACCTTTTTGTGTGCAACAGTAGTAGAGGTTAGGCCAAATCTCAACTTCCCTAGGAATACTATTCATGCTGTAACTTATTGTTTAAATAGTTTTATTGAATATTCATAATTAATTAAATCTATGATATATATATATATATATATATATATATATATATATATATATATATATATATATATATATATAGATATATATATATATATATATATATATATAGACAGAAAGTGCATTACATAAATTTGCAAATGCTATTAAATTTGTACTATACAATCCATAAAAATTATATATATGAGAAATCTCCCAAAAAAAAGAAGACATGTGTTCTACTTAACTTGCTAGAATATATTTATATAAAAAATATAAAATAAACTTTGCATTACATAAATTACAAAAAAAAGTTATATTTTAGTTTATTTAAATTAATCTAATTATTTTGATCTGAAAAATATGTCAAACTGATAAATTTTGTACAAAAAGTTTCTAATCTATTTCTACTTTCTTACCTTAGGTAGAGAATGAGATATAAAATTCAATGCGTACATATATGAATCCCCTTCTCATAATTACATTATTTTATTGAATATTAGCAAACATGAACCTCCAAATTGAGGTAAAAATATTAGGTACAGAGTTTGCATGCATGCAGGCTCCTTGTACAACTGTGTTGTACGTACAAAAGTGTACAATACGATTGTACAAGAAATCCATATGCATGTGGACTCCATACCTAATATTTTTTCAGAAATTAAGACACTGTAGAGATATTCCATACACACCTTTAACCACAAAACATAATTTTAAAAATAGTAATATACCCCTTCTTCTCTGTCAACTTACTCATCTTCTTCAACCTCACCCTTTCTCCTTAATTTTATACCTCCCCACTCTTTTTCCACTCTCTTTGAATGGCCAACCAAGAAAAGAACAAGACCAATACCAACTTTGATAATCAAAAGGTTATGATCACTAGGACAATGGTTGTCCATCCAAGCTCTCCTCTTCCTCAACAGAAAGTCATCCTCCTCTCTAACTTAGACAGAAAGTGCCCACATCTCATGTACCTGGTGTTCTTTTACAAATCATCTCCACCCCACAACATGTTATTCAATTCATTAAAGCATGGTCTTGAGAAGAGTTTGTCGGATTGGTTTCCAGCTGCTGGGAGATTTATTATTAATCCTAATAATGGAAAGCTTAATCTTTTATGCGACAATAATTCTGGTGCACTTTTGGTTGAAGCTTTCACTAAAGTGCACATCTCCGAGCTAGGTGACCTTTCTCAATATAATGAATTCTATGAGAGGTTGGTGGTTAGCTCTCCCTTCTCACCTGCCAATTTATCTGAGATGCCTCTTCTTGTTGCCCAGGTAAAAATAAATTATTTTTAAAAGTACTTTGCAAGCTAGTAATTTTACAACTCTTTCTCTTATTCTCTGAGGGAATTACTTGTTATAGAGACTTTTATAAGGAATTCCAAAGCAACATGTATATATTTATCTTGGTGATTATTGCATGAGATCATCACAAATTAACAAGCTTTTATGATGATTTGAAAATTTTTAGAGGAATTTCTAATGGTGATTACTTGGAGTATTTTGTTTTAACTTAATTAGGTTTGAAATTTTCTAAAATGAGTTCCTAATAAAGATTGCTATAAGGAATTTCAAATTATTTACATCCATTATCTTTTATTAAGATTTATGTCTTTATATTTTTCTTGATAGAAATCTCTTAACAATAATTCTTTGTTGGCAAATAAAATCACATGTCTACTTTCATAGCTAGTTTACCTCACACACACACACACACACACACACACTCTCTCTCTCTCTCTCTCTCTCTTCTCAGCTTGGAGCTTATTATGAGATTACTATGACAACCCCAAAAACACATAGAATTACATGTATTAGACCATCCATTATTGTATGTTACACTTAACAATATCACTATATTCATACATAATATTATATCAAGTAAATAAATATTCTAAAATATAGTATACAGTACAACAACCAAATATTGTTTCCTAAATAAACCACATACATGCATATCAAGCAATTTCACATTTACTTCACCTTTCTCTCTCTCTCTCTCTCTCTCTCTCTCTCTCTCTCTCTCTTTCTCTCTCTCTCAAAGCTAGATATGTTTCTCTCTCTTCAACCAGGTGACTAAATTTGGTTGTGGAGGGTATTCAGTGGGAATCGGAACAAGCCATTCTATATTTGATGGGGCGGCAAATTTCAACTTCATTAAAGCATGGGCTCATAATACAGCTGAAAGAGCAGCAAAAGAGGAGTTAGAGTTCTCATGGTTTAAACCAGTTCATGAGAGAGGAAGACTTCTTGTAGGCAGCAAGGGACATGGAAAAGAGAAGAAGTTGCAAGCTGAAACTCAAGGCAATATTATGACGACGAGGGTGATAGCATTTGATCATTTACACCAACTCATTATGCAGACTTCAAGCTCCTTAAAATCACCTGTGGATCCTTATAATAGGAGCACTTCAAGTGCTCAACATGAAGAGTTTGTTCTTAAAACTTTTAGTATGAGTGGTACTATGGTGGAAAAACTAAAGAGAGAGGTAGCTGGTGGAAGTAAGTTTAATAGTGGTTCTTGCTCTTCATTTGAAGTTGTTGTAGCACATCTATGGAAGGTAATTCTCTCTCTCTCTCTCTCTCTTTCTCCCTCTCTGGATGCATGAAGCGTATTTCTCATAAATGAGTGCAAAACCCTAAAAATTCTTAAGTGCAAACGTCAGGATGTACATATAATGATAAATGGTGAGGTCATGTATACATGATGTGGCCTCCCCATACATCTAACATTGTCCATATTTATAGTGTCCGTACAAACATAATAATATCTCATACAACACATTGCATATTTACACGCATAAATTGCAAAAGGTAGAAAAAGTATAATACTCAATCATTGTTTAAACACATTGTTTTCAAAAATGTTGTTAAAGCTTTGTAAATAAGATATTTAATAGTTAGGATAATAGCTAATGATGATGGTATGATGCTAATGATGAATTATTTGCAATCAAGAATGTGTGTGCATGGAATAGATGTTAGAATATAGAAACAAATCAAATGTGGTATTAATTAATTGAAAAGCATATACATTAGTACTCATCACTCTTAATTAATTATATGTTGATACCATTAAATATGCAACTTAATAATACTATTCTTTATCTCTATAGGAGAGCTGTGGGGTTCTAATCTAAGAAAACAAAAACTATGCGTTGAGAATAGTGTTCATCTACGCAAATCTCACATTGATTTATAATGTCTTCTTTTCTACTAAGATTGAGAATTTAGTTATTGCAAACACTGTCTAGATGGGTAAATAGCACTAATTTATTGATTTGCGCAAACATAGACATTGTGATCATGCAAATCTATCTGTTTTTCCTATATTTTAATTTAGGGGCTTTGACATGCATACCACCCAATTCTTATGTATTTACATTTCTAACACCTAGAGTTTGCCTTTTAAATTTATACCTCCCAAATCCTTCATACCTCAACAAAATGTCCTTATTCTAAATTTTAAAAAGAGGAAGGCAAAGATAAGGNTATATATATATATATATATATATATATATATATATATATATATATATATATATATATATATATATATATATATATATATATATATATACATATTGTGTGTGTGTGTGTTAGAAATTGATATGTCATCAAGCATTTCTTTTCATCCAACACAAATCTCAGTGTATTTTTTTAGCAATAAATATTTTAAATTTTAATTAACAATCATTCAAAGTTCGGATTTCTATAAGTTTGTAGTCAAACTGACTGACAAGATGAACCAGATGATACAAAAAGTTAGGTCAATCTGAGTTTAGTCAATCCTACATTAAGCCATTAAATTATATTTGGAAGCTTTCTATGTCAATTTAATGGTCAAATGAACTTCAAATTTGATATATTTTTAATCAATTCAAGTGTTTCGATAAGATAGATGCAACGAGCCCAAGATCACTTAAGTTCAAGGTTTTAAGACACTTAAATTGTTAAAAAACCCTGCAATCATGGTGGACATATCAATATAGGGTCGTCCGATCAGGTGATTGAAGAAGTTATTAGCCAAAAAATCAAAATGCCCCTACCCCAGAGACTACCCTCTCTATTCACTTTAAGAAGAGAAAAAGAAAACTTTCAGATATATTCTAGACCAAGGACATGACGATAACTTCTAATCTCCATAGTTGCCGACCGTTGTCAGTTATTGCCAATTGTCTGTACTTGCTGTCATTGACCTCCTATCATCGGTGATCCATGCAGCTTATAAACACAATATCAAATATATGATTGTAAAGTAATACACCCATATTGAAGATTCGATGATAACTTCCGACATCTATAGCTACCGACCATTTTCAACATATGCCACCACTGACCTCCAGCCACCAACAATCACTTCTTATGACCATCATTGTTAAAATACGACAATTATTCCTAGCACATGTATTTGGTGTAAAACAATAACCCCGTCTCCCAATTATGAGAAAAGAATATACTTTTGTATTTGCACACTTATAGTGAATTGCTTTGATTGGGCTAGCCCCATGGTTTTTCTCTTTTCGGGTTTTTCCATGTAAAAAATACTCGTGTATCTTCCTACTACTAATTTTTTTTGTATGTTGTGGATCTTCATGCAACGTTAAATTATCAATTAATTTACCGCGACGAATTTTTAGCACGCAGCATATATATGAATTGGGTGGCATGTAAGTAGATCTTCCATTATTATAATATTATATGCAAGGAATATTTTTAATAAATAACATAATACGTAGTAATTTGTAATAATAAAAATATAGGCCAAACATGCAAATATTACGTGAATTTAACTCGGACAATGATTTCCATTATTTGCGAGAGAAAATATATACTCTTTTTATTATATATCTTACACTAGATTTAGTTATTTAAATATATCAGAATCGTTGTTAGTTAACGTAGTTTCCATGCAACTCGGTGGCACAGGAAATTTTGACCAGTAAAATAGCAAATATAAAAACATAGCCCGAAATTGAATTTAAAATGGCTACAAAAAAGAAAAAAAATTTGAGTGATTCAAGAATTTGCTAAAATAAAGAAAATTGAGTGGAAATAATTAAATTGTAAAAAGCCCAATAATTTTGAATATGTTATAGGCTTAAACATTCACACACACACGTCAGCTACACATTTTCATTATCTAACACGAATGTCAAAGCATTACACGAATCAAGGAATGATATTTTGAATAAAAGATGTTCAAACCTTGACAAAAACTCATCCAGAGCTCCGATTTCAGCAAATTTATAGTCAAACTAACCGACTTGATGAGACATACCTAATGATACCAAAGTTGTTCCATTCCAAGTCAAATCAAGTCCAGATCAAGTCATTAAATCATTCTTGGAAGATTTTCAAACACATTTGGAAGATCAAACGGTTGTCGAATCATGCAAATTTATAGTCGAATCGAGCATCTCGACAAGAAGAATCTAATGAGCCTAAGATTGTGCAATTCTAACATCTTTAAAGAACTCAAATGTCCATTAAACATTATTTGATCAGAGGAAGTTCTCCTGACCGTCCGATCAAAATGACTCATATTCATGCATTAATGACACTTAGAAGACTATAAATAAACCCACACACCTCACATGAGAAGAAGAATTGAAGCTTAAGAGAGAACAGTGAGCTCTGAGAAGGAGCTGAAGTCTAGCACAATCCCAATCGTCGTTGGCCACAACCGAGCACCATCGTCCACCGCCAGCTGTCGTTGACACCCGTTGATCGCTGTCAGCCACTGTTGACCGTCCACCATTTTTGACCTTCGTCAACCACCATCAACCGGACGGTGTCAGTCAATGTTATAACTTGAAAAATCTAGTAACAATTTCCCTGTTTGTGGGACAAGAGCTCATCACTACGGTCCATGTGCTAACAACGACTTATGTGGTCATCAGCTCATGCAACTCCTGACTCCGGCTCCCACGGCCTACGGATAGCTCGTGCAACTCCTGACTCCGACCACCGTGGCCTACGAACATCATTCATACTCGCCCCGACAACCTACGCGGTTCACAACTCGTGCAGCTCCCAACTTTCGCCTCGCGGCCTACGGACGTTATTCATACTCGCCCCGATGACCTACATGGTTCACAGCTCGTGCGGCTCCCGATCCAGGCCCCGTGGCCTACGTACGTCATTCATACTCGCCACTACGGCCTATGTGGTCCAATGTTCCCGCAACTTCTTACCACGCTTTCTCTGACCAATCAACGCTTCTGGAGCAACCATCTACAACACTCGTGACAGACTACTACCACCACAACAATTAACAATAATACTTGCAACTTGCTGCAGTCAGATTATACAGCTTTGTAATTCCATCTTCTCTGATTAAGGAGAAGAATGCACCTATGTACTCATCATTCATAATGAATTATTTCAACTAGGCTAGGCCCCGTGATTTTTCCCCCTCTCAAAGGTTTTCCACGTAAAAAGTCGAGGTGTCTTCTCCTGCCTACTTCTCTTCTTTTATTTGTGTGTGTTGAATTCTTGTGCAACGCTAATACGATAATTCATTACTTTACCACCACAAATTTTCTAGCACACATCAGTTTGACGTCGTTTGTCGGAAGCGAAGTCTCGTTCGACATTGTCTTCAACTCTAAGACACCAAGCTTCTACTTCCTTTCCCAATGATGTACTTCATCGAACTAGAGAATGAACCTCCTTCATGTCATGAAGATCATGTCCGATGTATTTTTCAATTTGGGGGGCAACTTTCACTGCAGTCTTGAAATGTTGTTCATGTCAATGTTCCAGGCACACCATTGTAGTAAGGTTGTTTTCTCACATCTTATTCAAACACAAATTATTTCACAACTTCTTTCAGGCTGGGGGGAAACTTTCATTGCAGTCTCGAAAGGTTGTTCCTATTAATATCCCGGGCACGACTGTGGTGAGGAAGTCATCCCACATTTTATTTAGATTACAAGTCTACGAGAATTGCTTTTGTATTGGGGAGCAATCTTCATCGCAAATAACACTTCCTCAACGCCCCCTCATCGTACGAGAGTTCTTCTTCAACTAAATCAAGAAGCTGATCCCTTTAAGACCCGATACATGGGTTGTTGTACAAGCTCATAAAGAAAACACCCACGTTGGGGGACAAAACGATTCAAAAGCAAGTAACTAATAAGTTTTCAAACATTTTTCTTGAGTAAGACTGCAATCATATTTCCAAAAAAACATAGAGTCCATACATACATACAGACATACATAACTTGAGGCCTTTAAAGTAAGAAAAATATAATGTCCCACATATAATTAGGGCTTACATTGTGTATGGTTGAATGCACATGATAAACAGACTCAATATAAAGTAATATAAAACTCGATTATATTCATTTATTCAAGTAGTTGAACAAGTATGAACAAAATTGTACAATCTCAAACATTAACCACCGTTTCATTTACATTTATGAGCATTTTTGTCTGTTATTTAACAAAGCAACTCGATAAAATTTTAGTAAAAGTATTAATTTAAAGGTAATTTAATTATTTGTTTTAATACTTTAATTAATATATTTTATGTATTTTCTTATATTTTATGCGCTTCAAAAATTATTTAAATTGCCAAAATTATAATTACGTTAAGAATATTGAACTAGTACTTAGACTAATCGATTAAAATGTGATTTTGAGACTGGATAATAAAAATATTTAATAAATAGCTAGATTGATTGAAAAAAGATTAATTGAATTATTTGTAAAATAACACAAACAATGTTGAGTGAATTATTATCAATAATACATGTTGTGTGCTGGTAAATTAGTGCTGTAGAGTGATATATAAACGTCCTAATGTTGTAGGAAGATTCAACACACAAATAAGATAAAAACCTGACAGAAAATAACTCGAGTTTTTACATGGAAAATATGAAACGGTAAACATCATGGGGCATAGATCACTTGAAATTATTACACCATGCCAATTAAGATTACAAGACGTTACTGATCCTTGAATAGCCAAAGTAATATTACACAAGTGAGTTATCAAAGTTACTTTCGCTAGAGGAGCGACATATATGTTAGAGAAATAGCGGTGACCCTACCATCGTAAAGAAAGACTCACAGTAGAAGTTGTGTGCCATAAAACCTGATGCTAGAGTTAGGGCCGTCAAAAAAGCTCGTTGTTCGTGAACAGTTCGTGTTCGGTTCGTCAATTAGTTTGTGTTCGATTTGTTCGATAAGTAGACGAGACGGACATGAACAAATTTTTTTCGTTCGGTTAGTTAAATGAATCAAACACGAAAAGTGATGCGTTCGTTCGTGTTCGAATCGTTATTGTTCGAAATATAAAATAAATTAAAATAATTATATATATAAAATTTATGATATTCAAAAAATTAAATTTTATAAATTGTAGTATATAGTAAAATAATAATAATAGTATATTAATATACTATATTAGTAATATACTGATAAATATATTATATATTTATACAATATAAGTTATATAATTAATTTATATATATTAATATTAAGGAAGTCAAACTGGCTTGTTGTTCGCGAACAACTCGTGTTCGACTCGTGTTCGGCTCGTTCGTTAAGAAACGAACACGAACAGTGACTTCACGAACAATTTCAAACACGAGCTTATTTCAAACAAACTAAATTTCAAACGAACCGAACACGAACACAAGCTCTGTTCGTTCGTGTTCGGTTCGTTTACACCCCTAGCTAGAGTCATCAGTAGTAGTATTGACAGTGATGACCGGGCAGTCGAGATCTAGTGGTGGCGACGACCTGACAGTGGTCTAGAAGTAACAATAGTGTTGGTCTGATGGTGGTTGTCCTGCGGTGGTGGCGACCAGGCAACGATGGTCAAACAAGGACTACGGTGGTGGCGTGTCAGCTGTGGTTTGGCAATGGCAACCCAACGGTGGTGTTCTCGTGGCAATAATAGTGGTGGCTAGGTAGTGAAGGTCCGGCGACGACGACCAGTTAACAGTTGTCCGATTACAATGACAGTTGTGGTTAGACAATAGTGGCATAAAAACTATGCTCCTGTGGAGGAGATGGTGGTGGCCATACAACCATGGTCACGTGGTGGCGATTAAATAAAGGTGGTATGAAGGTGGCGACAGTGGTGATCGAGTAGCATTAGCCTTGCTGTGGTGATGGCCAGACTGAGGTGGTGGAGTCAAAAATCCTCAAGAGCTTAGAGTTCCTTCAAGTCACCCTTCATGAAGAGAGTGAAAATCTATTTAAAGATTTAGTGATTGATATCCTCCATAAATACTACATGAATTTGGATCACTGCATCAAAAGACTAGAGTTGTAATCACTCTGATAAGATGAAGTTTTATGAGTATTCAAGTGTCTTAATGATATTATAATTAAGTGATCTTGGCTCGTTGAATTCATCCCACTCCCACCCCCTAATGTATATTTTAAAACCTCTTATCATGCTTTAAGTGCTTGACCTGGGGCTCAGTTGGACTCAGATCTAACTATGTTTGATGTAAGCCAGATTGTCTTATTAAGACAGTTCATTGGAATTGGAGTATAGGTACTTATGTATCTAGAACTATCGGTCCTAATGTGCATTTAGATTCATGTTTGATTAAGCTTGTTTTTTGGAAATGTATCCAAATCTTTCTTAAATTATTAGCTTCCTATATATTATTATTAAGCTTAATTAAAGCTTGATTGCATCTCAAACTTACTGTATTCTTTAATAAAAAGTTTTGGACAAGATATGAAACTCAGACCTTATTCAATCTTGACTCAAGCTTGACAAGAAAATTAAAAAAAAAATGTCAATGTAGTGTTGGGTTCTTATAGGCTCATTTACAATCTATTTTTTAATGTTATTTTAAGAGAATTTGAATGTGTTCCTATATTATTAAAATTCAAATTAGTTTTGGAAAACTCATTACAAAAATTAAGAACATAGAAAATGAAAAAAAAAGTTTTTTTTATTTATTTACTTTTATGTAAAGATTTTGATCAATGGCAAGACTAACACTCCATTAACTAGCTTTAAAAAGTAATTCAAGAAATCATTTCACCTCATATGTTAATTGGAGAGTACAAAGCCTCATGATAACAAATTTCATAGACAAAGCCTCTACTATCAAAGAGAAATATGATATCACCATATGAGCTCCTACCCTTCTTAGATTGTCCTTGATGTTTTAGAGATTGTCTTTAGTATGATAACCCTTGGTTGCTAATTGAGCACTCAGCTGTCATATCCAAGGTTTAATACTGAAGCCAATGTATGGTAATAGTTAGCATTTTAACTTAGATAATGCAAATAAAATTACATGTTCTCTTTTTTTAAGGCTATAACAGTTAAGGCTCCTTAACACTTTGATTGATTCCACCTAAAAATATCATGGATGATCAAATCATGAGAATGATTCAAGAAATCATTTCACCTCATATGTTAATCGGCGAGTACAAAGTGCACCTCAAGATAACCAATTTCGTAGAGAAAGCCTCTATTGTCAAAGAGAAATATAATATCATCATGAGAGCTCCTACCCTTATTAGATTATCATCCTCAATGTTTTAGAGATTGTCTTTAATATGATAACCCTTGGTTGCTAATTGGGCACTCAATTGTCATATCTAAGGTTCACTAAAGCCAATGTATGGTAACAATTATCTTTTTAACTTAGAATAAATAAAAATAAATTTACATGTTCTTTTTTCTAAGGCTATAACACGATCAAATCATAAAATTTTTATAAGGATTACCTTTATTCCAAATATCCTTTCTTTAAACATGAAGCATTATGAGTGAAAAATAATATGTAGCCCACTTGTAAGAATGAATACTCATAAAGAGTCCAACTTGAATGATACAATTAATTAGAAGTTCTCTCCAGAATAGAATTGTTAAATCCTTTTAGGACGTAAGGTCCTGCATTGTTCAAGAGTTCTTATAACACCACAAAGACTGTGTTTTTAGGAGAAATGTATGAAAGAAGATGATGGATGTTGCTAGAGCTCATGTTGCCCAGTCTATATTTTCTCAAGGACCCTGGACAACCAAGAATGGCTCAAAGAAGGATCTCCATGTCTAGATAATGAGGGAGGGAGGAAGGGATATTCCTCGATCCCATTCCCCTTGAAGCTCCCTCTCATCTCCCTTTTTTACATGAGAGAAAATAAATATAAAATTATATTACGTACATTATTATTTCTGTCTTCAGTGTCTTGATTAAAAGATTGTGATTCAGGTGTCGAGAGGAGCCATAAATAAAGATTGACACATTTATCCTGAAGTAATGATTATTTTTTTCGGTAGCTCATTTGCCTTGGACTTGCTCGACCACTTTGACAGTTGGGCTTAGCTTAAACACTTCTTGAAATGTGTGCATTTTGTATTGTAGTAAAAAAAGAAAAGATTACAAACGAGTACACAAACTTATGCCCCATTGACATATACAAAATGAGCTTTATCCTCTTGCAAAAACAAAAAGAGAGGATCATGATCATTAACATTGGTCATATAAAATCACAATCTACGACCATCTTCACACAAGTATGAGTTGCACTTTTGTTGCTCTTGAAGGTATGTTGGAAAATGACTTGCTCAAAACCTAAGCAAGAAACCAATGCTTGGATTGTTGGGAATATTTTGATGTCAAGACTGCTTGTCCATAGTGCTTCGATAGTAGTTAATGACATTGGAATTGTTACTCGCAGGTTGACCACTTCAGCAAGTGGGCTTTGCTCGACCACTTTGACTGGTAGGCTTAACTTATGAATGACCTTATCTTCATATATAAGCCTTCGAAGCACATAAGACCTATTGACCCTTATATTATGTTCTTGAAAAAAGCCTTATTTAAGTATCCAGTCATATTTGGGTGTATAAGTATGGATAATTAATTACAATAAATTGAACATATAAGAAGACTCAATTCCCAAATTTAAACAAAACCTAAAAGATTCAAATAAAATATAGTTGTGTTGATACATATATTAAAAGTACATTTTTAGGTATATGTTAACAAGGCTCTTCAACCCACAATCATATAATAATTACAAGAAGTCAATCTCATAATTATCCAACATCTACTACCTAACATGCCTAACATGTCTGTTTCTTTTCATATGCATGTTTGTTTCTTTTCATATGTAGAGGGATGGTTAAGTATCTTTCTATTTAAAAAGAATATGCATAAAAAAATTATTTTTATGATGATATTTTAAATAAAAAGACCAATTCATTTATGATATATCACACTTGTTAAGGTGCATTAATCAAAATGGAGCTAAAGTTGAGTCTGTTATAATTGTTGTCAAACCTATTTATAAACTACAAACTTAAACCAATCGATAAGTGTTTGGCACTTGATATTTGAACATTAATAAATATTTTTAATTATTAAATATTAGATTAGCCAAATATTTTGATGTATCTTAATGTTTTTTCCTTACATGAGAACACATATATCATATGTTACACTCCCATAAATAATTATCATCAAAGTTTACTTAGAGGCAACTGAGCTTAGAAGCTAATAATAGCTCATCGATTAAGCACCCTTGCACTAAAGCTGATGAGCCTAAGTAATTTGTAAAAATGCATTGGTGGTGGATCATTCTGTAAACATATCTAGATATTTTATGAAAGAGGGGAAATATTAACTTACTTCAGTGACGAAATGAGTGAGAAAATTCAACATTTTAAAATTCTTAATCAAACAATTTTGCACGAAATTGAAATGTCAAATATTGATTCATATAGAGAGTCTAATCCACATGAGAACATATCATCTAAAGGCAACTATAAACTTCTATTCATATCATCTTAACTATATATATTCTCCTTTCAAATCCTATAACATTAATTTTTATTTCCATATTCTGATACCAAAGTATAGAACAAAAGAATTAAGAGTTGAATGGAAGTTTGACAAATAAATTCAAATCTTCGTAGGTATTTATCACATTGCCACATTCTTGAATTCTACATTTTACTTACAGGCCAGGACAAAAGCCCTTGGAATTGCAAAGGAGAGGATGGTATGCCTCCAATTCACTGTGGACATCAGAAACAAGATGGATCCTCCTCTCCCCCAATCCTTCTCAGGCAATGCATTTGTGCTCTGCTCTGTTGCATCCACAGCAGGTGAGATCATAAACATAAAACTTACAACTCTTGTGGAGAAGATAAAAGAGGCAAAGTTAGTTGTGACTGAAGAATACATACAAGCCTACCTGAAGGCTCTTGAGGCTCCCCAAGGCGAGCTTCCTCCATTGCCAGAGCTCACAATGGTCTCCGACTGGCAGCGAATGCCGTACCATCAGGTGGATTTCTGTGGGCACGGTGGTGCCATTTATGTGTCACCGCTCGGCTCGCCAGTTCAGCAGGTCGCCTTCTTCATGCAGAGGCCAGGAGATGTGGGAGGGGTGGATGTGAGAATTGGATTGCCGAAGTACAGTCTGCTTGCTTTCAGCCACCATTTCATTCGAGCATTGTGAAGAAAATTATGGTGGTTATCTGCTTTATCTGCTTTGTCATAAAATAAAGGCAACAAAACTGGTTAAGAGTAGTAATGTAAAAGCTTTATGACAGTTTGGATTCTGATTGTTGCATTTCAATTTGATTGTATGACACTATGCATGGTTTCTCCTAATGAATAAAATGAGTTGTGATGTATACCAAACCATGTAGAATAAAATGAGTTGTGATATATCACAATTTTGACTGAAAATACAAAGACGACGACAACAACAACAAGCCTTTATCACACCAAGTGGGGTCGGCTACATGAATCTTTTTTCTTCATTGCGTCCTATTGAGCATCATATTTTCATTTTATTCTAATAGATTATATCTCAAAAATACTTTGGATAAAAATATCTCGACTCAAAATTGGTAATAATAGATTTTCTACTCCAATGAATTTACTTTAAGATAAATATAAAACAAGATTAATCAATCAACATTTAGATTACAAACATCTCAAAATAAATCTAATGAATTGAAAACTCATCCATGTTACAGAAGCATAACATCGTGTCAAACAAAACAAAAGCTAAAGCTTTTTACTTCTTTCATGACTAACACAGCCATAAACAAAATATTTAGAAAAACAATCTCTATGTTCCCATTTAACAAGTAAACCACCTCAATTAAAAAAGAAAAAAAAAAAGAAAAAAAAAAGAATAAGCCTTTGGCTTCAAACATAATTGTAGGAGCATGCTATTATATTCAATTATAAACTATGCTTGGCACAAGGAGCCACAGTGTCAAGCAACTTGCCAACCAAGTGCTCGGGCCTGGCGCTCCCAGTATGCTGTTAGTTTCTTCTCTTTAATGAATGCTGCTTGGGCCCGCTCCCGTGCCTCCTCACAAGTCTCGGTAGCAGCATTGCACTTCTCAGCTTCCTTCTGGTACTGGGACGCAAGTCTTTTGGCATCCAGAAGAGTAGCATTCATGTGGTGTGCATGCTCCTCGGCGACGACCTCTCGCAATTTTAGCTCTTCAGTTAGGAGATCCACAAATTGCTTCTCCATCTCCTTGTGCAGCTCCGGATCATTCTTACCACAGTCTGTAAGAAACCATGTATGAACAGAATGACAAGGTATAGTAAGTAAGCAATATCAGTTTTGAAAAACAGATATCCTATTGAATTAGACTAAAAACATGTAGAACATTGATAACATCAAATTCTCACTAAAATGTACTCTCCACATTCTACTTGAACCACTCCTATAAGTTTTTTGTTTCATTTTCAAGTTGGAAAATGCAAAAGGTGCTCAAAAACAACGAAATGAAAGAGGACAACGTGGAGGATTTTTTTTCAAGAGATACGGAGAATAATGAACAATAAAGAGACAATCATTTGAGTGTACAAAGATTAGTTAAACCAGCATAGGGAAAAATCAACCATTAATCATTCCATCGTGCGCCCGCGCATGTGTTCAATCTGTTTTTCAATATGTAGTGCCTCCTTAAGTGCCAACGGAAAAGTTCGACGAAAAGTATTTTTTTTCAAATGGCAGACGCAAGGGATTGTAACTTCAAAATAAATCATACAAAAAATAGAATGAAGGGCGGCAGTATGCATTATGGACCAAGTTGCATCAAAGTTAAGATTTGCTTAATATACCAGTAAATAAACATATTTTCAAACAAAAGCTCAAGTCAATGGAAGATTATCAGCCACTTGATATTTCTACAAATTATTTCTTAAATATCCAATGTAGAACTAAATAAATTACTCTCACTTGCCTTAATAGTGCCTCTTTAAATACTTAGTTCCACTGCAGTTTGCGAAGCAACAAAAAGATACACAATTTGTATTTTTAACTTAACAGTTCTTGAAAGATCATGGTAGAAGTACATTCCCCAATTGGAGAGAAACTATAGTGAGTAAAATTATTCCTTTGACAAGCTAAACTCAACTAGAAACTACAAAATAGCAACTAAATAACCGTAAAAGAGAAGTATTAATCGCCAAATAACTATTTTTATCTGCTAAACAATTTAAAAGAACAAGAAATAAAAGGACAGATTTAAGTTTCACTTTCTTGAATAACAAGTAGTTGGGATGATTCCAAACCTGTAACAGACAGGTTCAAGAGCCCTGCAAAAGGAAAAAAAAGAAACTGGTCAATAAATCTATAAAGCATACTGTCCATGAAAAAAATAGAACAAACATAAATAATCAGTTGTATTATCGCCAATCAGCAAGAAAAAAGACCAATTTTAAACTTTCACATAGGGAAGTTAATAAACTATAGACTTGAAGTTTCGGGCAATCTCAAGTCAAGCCAAGTTTAGCTATAATATAGCTCAATCCAGTCTCGACCTAGCTCAATCCTATGTAGGTTGCTCAATTCAAGATCAATTAGAGTTGTGTTTTGCTCATTATATAGCTTGATGACTTAAATTCAAGTTTGATCTAAACCAAAAGTTGGCCACATTTCAAGAAAACTTCGATCTTCAAGCTAAACTCATAGTCTTACTCATTTCACTGTACTTGGTGGTATTCATGGTTCAAAACATGATGAAATTCATCCAATAAACATGGCAAATAAGAAACCATGAAATCATCTACATATGGATTAAACATAAATGCAAGAAAAATAAGTAAATCACTTCATTAAATCTGGAATTAAATACCTAACCAACATATCTTGATTGCACAAACATAATCCACAAATCAATGGAGTCTCATGCCCATCATTGTTTTTCACTAGCCACTCAAGAATTTAGCTAATACAAAACCGAAGAAATTCTCAAGGCTAGCAATAAATTCAATTATGCGAACTCAGAGCAAGATAGGAAATTTTCAGGTTCAAGAAGTCCGTTTTCAAGTTCAAGAAGTCCACAGCATTCCCTAAAATATAAAAAACATAGAAAAGCATTTAAAACTCATGAAGAAGCAAAAATAGATGCAAATTGAACTCAATTTGCTAATTAGCTTATAAAGTTCTCAGATCCAAATAAGCAGAAAACCCTATAAAATAGGTCTCTTGAGATCCGTCATCTCATCCACACAAAATATCCCAATCCATCACTTTAAGGGGAAGAATTCCTATGCTATCCACACTATAAATAATACCCCAAATCTAGCCCAATTTGATAATCCGGACAACAATTTCCAAAATATAAGCCTAAAATCCCAACAGGTAATGCTCAGATTTACATCTAATCGATATCTAAATCGGACTACGGAATGGAATTCGAGATCTTACCCGGCGCGATCTTCTGGAGGGAGAGAGGAGGCGGGCAGTCGCAGATGCAGGGGGCGCAACCGGCAGACGCGGAAGAGCTACCAATGAAACCCTTCCTAAATCTCCAATAGAGGGCCGGCGCTGAGACGCAGAGTGCTGATGCCATTGCAAAGATCACTAGACAGCACCGGAGGCACCCCGCCGACCTACCTCGCAATCCGGTTGACATCACTTCCTCAAGCTACAGAAGGTGCAGTCGGAGAGATTGCTGATCTCCTTCGACGAAATGAGGTAGAGAGCGAGAGCTTTGCTTTCACTTTGATGTCCTCTCCTTCAGTCAATGCGAAGAATGCAGATGCACGACAACAACGGTTCGTGTCAATGACACGAACACGATTATATATAGCTTGAGACGTCCGTCTCCCTGTCTCAACCTTTCCTCCAACAAAACAGACATCAAACGAAGCCTAAATTACAATTATGTTAGAAATTAAAGATTAATAATTTAAATCTCCTACTTCTTCTACCAACTCCTTTACAAACCTTACACACTAAGGGCCTATTTGGTACAGCTTCTATATTTTAGTATCTATTTTTTATTTTTATTTTATTTCTAATGTTTGACATATTTATTTAAGATATTATTATTTTAAAGAACTCAAATTATCTAAAAAAATAAGATAAAAATATGTAAATAATATATTAAACAAATAAGCTTTTAAAAATAATATTGATCCCATATGTGACCTAAATAATTCATTTTCTTTTAGTGTGTAACAGCTCGATTTTTTTTTTTAAAATTTGCAAGTATAGCACTTAATTCATATTTATTTATATATCTAACACTTAAAGCTCAATTTTTGTATATATACGACATTTTCTATATATGGAAATGTATATTTCATTTTTTTCAAGTTAAAATAGGTATTTTTGATGTAATATGAAACAGTTGGGTGATAAGTAAAAAAATAAGCTTTAGGTTTTAGATATATAAATACATATGTATATTGTTGTATGCATGTAAACGCCCCATTTTCTATTTATTAATATATCATCAATTATTTTATATTAATTGTAATATTTCGAAAATTTCTAATGTCATCCTAATTAAAAGTCTGTTTGGGGCAGCTACAGCTTATTGAATAATATGCCCATAAATTGATTAAAATAACTTGCTAATAAACTAGGTGTGGTGGCTATTACAAATTTTAATTTTTTTTTATAGATGAAACCGCTACCAAAACACAAAAGCTGTCAAATCGCAATTTACCCAAATAGGACAAATACATTTTCAAAACGCCACTGCATCAAATAAATTACCCCAAATGGCCCCTTAGTTGATGCTCCACAAGCATCTCTAAGATTGTTAATAGCGTATCTGACTTAGTTTGAGAAGTTCTAAATTTTATTTTTTAAATTTCTCTTTATTGTTTTGCTTTACTTAGATATACATAATGAGAGTTTTATTGAATTTTATTTGCTCCCATTGTTTGGAATGGCTTCAAAACAAGAGAAAAAAAAAAGACAGGAGAATTTTTAAAAACAACTTTAATTTGGAAAACTTGAATGCGAAAAGAATTTATAATTGTTTGATGATCAGACATATTTCTAAGAACATTCGTTCAAGATAAATATTTTGTTATATGATAAAGTAATCATAAATAATATTTATGTAAAAAAATTTGTTTTTTCATGTGGATACGTTTTCTATTTGAAAATTATTTAACTTGCCTAGATGTTTTTGCAATACTAATTCCTCCACTAACCTTGTACAACTTTTTCAGGATTTTTGTTCGAACATTTAATCATTCAGAATGATATATTTATTTATATTATAATCAATACAATATTGAAAAATATCTTTTATTCTTCTCATATTGAATCACGGCCCATAAATCCATAATAATCAAGACAATTCATATCTAACATTTAACTTCATATTCTTCATGACTTCTGACCATTTTAGAGAGGTAAAAAAGAAAAGTATAGGTTCATTAAAGAAAAGCAGCTCACTACACGCCATCATGATGATTCAAATACTGCCACGCCATTATGGATCATACAATAACCCATCTAAACTGTCATCCAAACGTGGGATTGCCATACATAATATTTTCTCATAATCAAGAACAATTTTAAGTCCCCAGCCTATGTTGACGCCACAAAATTTGGTCGTGTTATTTAATCTTCAAGTTAGTAACTTATCAAAGTGCCAAAAGGAAAAAGAAAGAGGAAGATGCCATTTGGTTCAATTTTAGCCCTTGTTTGTTTGGCAATCCTTCCTAGACCACAGGCCTGCAGGTGATGCTTTGATACCAAAGATGTGGCTCAAATCATTCTAAGTAGACACATCGCCCTAGTTAGCGTATTAGTTTGACCTTTAAAAAACCAGCAATTGAGAAGTTCAGAAACCAGATATAAAACGAATAGTCATCATCCTCTTCATCAACCTCCGCACTTAAAACTCACTGAATCTCTATTCTAACAGGACCATATAATTATATATACCCCATGTCCCATGCACATTACATGACTACTTAAAATACAACAAATCATGATGAGCAAATAATTTCTTATTACATATAATTTATAAGGAGTTATTAGAATTGTAAAAAGAGAGCCATGTGTTTTATGTGTAAATGTTCTTTCTATAGCATCCAGCTTTACATAACATATAACAAGGCATATAGGAGTGATGCAAGAAGTCCCAACGGTACCTTGAATTTTCATATTGTGACTGCTGCAGAGCTTCCCTCTGGGATCCAACAACCAAGAACTGCAAAAACAAATTGTCATTCTTGAAAATTAAACACCACATACTTCTAATTTTTCGGATTTATGAGGAGTTTGTACATAATTATAGGCCAAGCATGCTTTACCAACAAATATAAAAATGAGAGTAAAGTGTTACACACTAATTCCCAACTCTATTTATGTGAGGCTATCTTAGACCTTGAGTTTACAAAAGCGATAAAATAATCACCACCCACTTTAAATTGGGGCTAAAATAGTCCACATGAGGAAGTATTAGAATTCAATTTTAAAATAATCGAACTACTTCAAGACTTCTATAAACTCTACGACTAAAACGATCCCTTGTAAATATTTAGGAACCATATTGACACTCAGAACCATAATAACCATCACGAGTAAAAATGATAAAAGAATGCAGATGAAAATAAGAAATAAAATTTATTAATGACTATGAAATTGAAAATTGAGTGAAGCTGAAATTTCCTATTGTAGAAGCATCATTTAATATTAACAGCATAACATGTTCAACGCTTGTGAGATGCAATCACGAACCATCATAAGTAAGAACATCTTTAAGTGGAAGTAAATCAAAGAAGATTTCAATTACAAAACAAAGAAGCTGATAGAACTTCATGCTTTTAACTCTAGAAGGCATTCAGAACATTTTTAAGTCGTAGCAAATTAAACTTTGTTGGGCTTTCCTTTAGTGCGAATAATGTGCCACAAATGGACCTCTATTTTTTTTTTTTTTTTTTGAGTGCTCTTTTATAGATGCCTACATATATGATAATTCCATTTTATAGATGCCTACATTACAATCGATGGAGACTCGGCAAAATCAGGTATGAATCCTAGTTAACCCCCTTCAAAGTGATGATTGATGGGTTGAATCATCAGTTTGGTAGTGAGTCGTTGATGATGACTGAGAGATAAAGGTTACCTGAGGATATCGGCGTTTTGATCCTCTAACATTAAATGATGTAGAGATGTGTTGAAATTTGATATGATCACGAATGAAATGATAGTCCACCTCTATATACTTTGTACAAGAGTGGAAAACAGGGTTATGAGCAAGCGCAATAGCTAAGTGCTGCGCTGTAGAGGACCGTGGAGGAAATGTTAGTGTTTGTAAGTTCATTTAAGAATCTTCGAAACCATAGAAGTTGTGGTAGTAATTGCAATAGCCCTATATTCCGCTTCAGTTGAGGATTTAGCTTACCGTGGATTGATTTTTGGGGGACCACGAAATAAGATTTGGTCCTACATATATGCAAAAACCTGCAGTAGCTTTTCAGTTCGTTGAATCACCAGCCAGTCAGCATCATAATATGCATATGAAGTGAGAAGGCCTTCTTAATGGGAAGACCGTGAGATTTGGTACCATTGAGAAATTTGAGCTGGCGTTTTTAGTGATGTCGATGAAAGAGGGTTGGGATTTCGCGTGTGTTGGCTAAAAAAATTACCAGTGTATGTGATATCAAGGCAAGTAACACTAGATAGTGTATGCTCCAATGGGCTTTATTCATGGGGATTATTTAGAGCAATGTGTCACGCCCCGCCATTTTCAAGGAAATGGCAAGATAAATATGAAAACGAAAACTCTAGAAGAGGCATGCATGACAATAACCTTCTAAAGCCAAGAAGGTGGATGGGAAAGTTCCACACAACGCTAGAAACTTCTACCCAATTCTAGAGGTCAAAAGAAGGTGTAATGGAGTCCGAAGGTATTGCAAATAGAGCTAAAGAGCACGTAATAGAGTCCGAAGCCACAAATGTGGAAACATCGCAACAAGGGCGAGGTCGTCAGGAGCAAAGAGATCCCATTGTACCCAAGCCACATGGGAGGTCCAAGGAGATCATGTATGGCTTTGTTTCACGCCTTGCTCGGGTGGAGGAGGCAATGAATGACATGAAGGGCTAAGTAGAGGATCTTGGCCAAAGGGTTGATGGACTTGAGGAGACGTCACTATCTATTCAACAATCAGAGGAATGATGCTCCAACTTGAGGAGAGCTTAATAAGCCATATGACTAAGTTGCAGGAGGATTTGTTGGGGAAGCTCCAAGAGGTGCGAAGAGTCTATGAGCAGGAGATGAGCGACGTGTGTGCTAGCTTGGAAAAGATGCGTGAAAATATTTCGTTGTGCAAGAGGGCACTAGCGGCATCCACAAGCCATCCCACTTTCGAAGGCAACAGAATTGAAGTTCCAAAACTTATGAGTTTTGGAGGGATTCGCAATGCGAAGGAAGTAGACAACTTCTTATGGGGACTAGATCAATACTTTGGAGAAATGGGGATTGCCGATGAAGATGTAAAAATACAATTTGACTTTATCTCTCGGACATCGCTATGCTTTGGTGGAGAAGAAGAAAAGGCGATGTAGACAAAGTTTTGTGCTCCATGACCACTTTAATGACTTCAAAAAAGAGCTTAAAAGGCAATTCTATCCCGCGAATGTTGTGGATGAGCTCGAGCCCGTCTGCAAAGGCTTAAACAAGAAGATTTGATTTGAGACTACATTAAAGAGTTTACAAGCTTGATTCTTGAAATCCTCGATATGTTAGACAAGGACGCTTTCTTCAACTTCATAGATGGGCTCCAACATTGGGCAAAGGACGAATTATGAGTTTAGCTTCACTCAACTCAATAGGTTTCAAAGCATGTCATCTAGACGCAATTAGTCAATGCTGGAAGAATAAAAAAAAAATTGACATAAATATCACATACTTCTTATGCATTTACATGTCAAACAACTAAAATTTAACTTTTATATTTATTACACTTGGGTGTCATAAACCTATGCATGAAAAGGTTTATTTCACTTTTAAAAGTTAAAAATAGTAATATCTTTATGTGATGTGAAAAAATTGAGTGCTAGGTATGTCAATATGAATACTTAGGAGTTAAGTATCCAGAAAATTTTGACGCAACTATCTTTTGCAGGTATATTGACATACATGAATTTAATCCTCGGATGTTATTTGACATCCCAGAAGATAAGACACCATTTGCAGCTTCTCCTGATTTAAATGGAGTTTGGACATTTTTGTAGGCTGTTCACATGCCTTAACAACAAACAGAGAAACATATTAATCATTATGACAAACTGATATTAGAAATGCAAATGAAAACAATAAAAGAAAACTTTTATTGATTAAAAAGAAAATAATAATAATGAGGCTGAAATTTCCTATTGAGCAAGTGTCATTTAATATTAATGGCATTGCCTGCTATACACTTATTCTACGCATGCATGAACAATCATGAGTGATAACATATACCTCACAGTAAACAAAAGAAGCAGAATCTACTAAACCAATGAATGCAGCAGATTATATTTCAAGCTTTTAATTCAAAAAGGCATTTAGAAATCATTCCATAGTTCATGGGAAGCTTTTAACTTCATAGTGAACGATTAATGTTTCAGCAGAGGCATTCTCCTAAATGTTATACACCCACTAAAATAAATGCATAAGAACATAAGGAGCTTAAAATTAAAAAAAAAAAACAGAAAAAATCATAAGATTTTAACAAAAATAATATTAGTAATTATCAAAAAATGCCATCATAAGAAAATGATACCAAGATATGATAGCTTTGGGTAAATTGGATCTATTAATCAATAAAATAGAAAAGCTAAACGCATTTTTTTATAAAGAAATATCATGCAAACTTTAAAGGTGAATTTCAAAAACCAAAAAAAAAAAGTTTATTTGCATCTACAAACAAAAGCCATAGTAATGAATCTACAAGAAGTAAAGTGCCAAAATAGTCCCCTCAATATTTAAATGGAGTTATTTTAGTCATGTACCTTCAAGCATGAAGAAATATTTCTTGTGCATATATTTACTCAATTAAAATAAAATAAAATAATATAGCAGTAGCAAGAAAAATGAACATCTTCATTTTTACAATCATTTTTAACACTTTTATAGCTCTCAAAATGAGGATCAGAAGCTATTTTTCATATCAGATTTGAACGGCAAGACCATATCCTAGCCTCTAAATATTAAAAACCTTCCAAAAACACTACTGCATTCAACAACAAAGAGCAGGGCATTGCAACAGGATGAAGCCTCTAATAGCTTCACGAACATCTCTTTTATTGAATGTTGTAAAATCAAAAATATAAAGAGAAAAAAAATGCCTTGCCAAATTAGCATCCATAAACTAAGGTTTTGCGCTGCAGCAAAAACATAAATAGGTCTAACTCAAAATCTCTGTAGCTTCATATGTTTGACAAATAGATAGCATGAGAACCATTTTTGTAATGATATTAAAGACGAGATGCTTAGAATAGCCCATTTTTTTACAAGAAAACAAAAGTAAGACATGGAAAGAAAACATAGTCGCATTTGGTTACGATAGTAAATGGATCATGTCGGATCAAAAGTTGAAAATGCACCTTTACAACATTGCACTTTGGATATATGATTAAAGAGTGTTACCTGAGAAACTAATCATTTTCTTCACGCGAAAAAGGGGAGATTGAAGCCAAAATAACTATAAAATGATGGTTTTGGTTTACTAGAACCCTCGACTTTTTATTTGAGCTCGGTAGAAACAAAATTATTTTCCTTAGGATCCCACGAGTAGAAAAGAAATACGGAACGAACTAGACTAGAAAAATTTGATAAAATCCCCTATTTTATAGGGATCATACAAAAAGCCAGTAGCTTTAGATGCATTCGTAAAAAAAAGCTAACATGGATGTTATGGATCTCATTTTTTTTCTAGTGGGAACACATAGATCTTCCATAAAGGAGCCGAATGATTTCTCCGGTTTCTTATATGAGCTCGGTAGAAACAAAATTATTTTCCTTAGGATCCCACGAGAGAAAAGAAATAGGGAACAAAGTAAATAGAATAGAAAGATTTGATAAAATCTCCTCTTCTATAGGGATCATCTAAAAATCAAGAAGACTTGGATGCATTTGTAAAAAAAGTCGGCATAGATGTTATGGATCTTAATTTTTTTTTTAATGTTTTACTGCGTCGGGCCCACAAATACACATGGCATTATTTCATTGAACAATGAACGTTGCTCTACAATTAGAGTCCAGACCGAAAACTTTAGCCCTCTTCACAAGCCATTTTGAGCTATTTTTCTTCATATTGCCTCTTTTACTTCCCAATCCATCTACATTAATTTTATGCACCAATCTATTAGGTGCATTTTCGGCTCTAATTTTATTGTACATAGGGGTGTAAACGAGCCGAACACGAAAGAACAGAGCTTGTGTTTGTGTGAGGTTCGTTTGAAATAAGCTCGTGTTCGAAATTGCTCATGAACTCACTATTCGTGTTCTTTTCCTAACTGAACACGAGCTGTTCGCAAACGACGAGACAGTTTGACATCCCTAATATTAATATATATAAATAATATATTATAATATATTATTATTAATTTATTATATATTATAATTTATAAAATTTAATTTTTAAAATAGCATAATTTATATATATAATTATTTTAACTTATTTTATATTTCGAACAATAATGATTCGAACACGAACGAACGCATCACTATTCATGTTTGGTTCGTTTAACTAACCGAACGAAAAAAACTTCTTCAGCTTCATCTCATTTACTGATCGAACGAATCGAACACGAACTCATTGATGAACCAAACACAAATTGTTCGCGAACAACGAGCTTTTTTGACAGCCCTAATTGTACATATTAAACCACTTAAGTCTACAAGAGACAATGGAAGCAAATCATGAAGGCATGGAAATTGGTTGTCTGCACGTAGACCTTCCAAGATCTCCTTGCCACACCAGCCTAGGTATGCCATCATAGCATCATCAAAAAATCATTAATAGAGAATTAAAGATAAAACAAATCTGCAGAATATGTAAAGCAGCCAATGCATCAGCAGTAGCCTACAGTGGTTCCCNAGGACCTTGCTGCAGTTATTTTGTGTACGTAACTCCCTGTAGGCTACTTCACGTTCTTTTGGACAACCAAGAATCACTGTTCTTGCTCTTTCTCTGTCATGTCGGCCGGAAATGCCGCCGAGCCGTGCAAGGCTTCTGCAACGCCTTGCTGCACCAACAGGGCTTTCATCTTTACTCTCTAAGGTGTTCTTGGAACTTGGCAATAAGGATTCTTGATGGAGCAAGATATATAATTATTTGTGTTTTGCGGAGCGGATTTCACAACAATTGGCGTCGTCTGTGGGAAACTCCACCCACGACAATGGGCTCCGCAAAATTCGACATCGAGAAGTTCACAGGAAAGAATGACTTTGGTTTGTGGAGAGTAAAGATGAAAGCCCTGTTGGTGCAGCAAGGCGTTGCAGAAGCCTTGCACGGCTCGGCGGCATTTCCGGCCGACATGACAGAGAAAGAGCAAGAACAGTGATTCTTGGTTGTCCAAAAGAACGTGAAGTAGCCTACAGGGAGTTACGTACACAAAATAACTGCAGCAAGGTCCTGGAGCAAAGACAGGAAGAGATTTCATTGCTTATTTCCTCCGGCCTGAAGGCAGCAAGGGGCTCGGCTTATGGAAGCAAGAACCGCAAGCAATTGCGTGAGGAAGCAATAACAGGAATTTGGTGCTCCTTGGGGTGATCAAATTACAAGAAGGAATTTGATATTTTATTTTTGCAATTCTGTTATTCAGTTCTTTATCATCTAATTCAATCCATAGGAGTTCTTTGGAACAATCTTGAATCGTAGGTGTTTGGCGGAGCAGATTTCACAACAGTGTTCATAAAGAGAATGACAACCTTTAAAAAGCTATGAAAGAATTATAAAGAAATTTTCAAAAAAAGTCAGAACAACAGCTTTCTTACAACAATCAAACACTAGCTAACAAATATAATAGCAAAAACCAACTTCCCATCATAAAAATTTCTAAAAAACAACAATGCAATTCCCCAGACAGAATTGTGACGTCAGCATGAAACTAAAAGAAAGCAAAAAGCTAACCTAAACAGACTCTTAAGAGAACCTATAATTTCTTTATTATCACGGCCTTCTCCAACAGCTTGAGTGAAGTTTGGGCGGCTTTAAGTTAAAAAACATGCTTGAAAAAGAGTGAATTTGCATCTTCAAAAATCCAAAAAATACTTGCCTTGTACACGCCTCTGCCACCAGTTAAATGCCTTTGAAACCATTGATCTCTATTACAAATGTAAAACCTAACACATTAATATTTACAAAGCATTGAAACCCAAAAGGCTTCAAAGCAATCTGATTAAAAAAAAAGGAAATGATTTTTGTGCATCAAACAGCATCCCAAAATTTTGCCGTTTTTCCTTCATCTAATATAAGCTGCTGCTTTTCTGGTATCATGATGCCCCTGAGTAAATAAACTTCAAGAGATAACGCCATATCAGAAGCAGCAACGTAGAGATGCAAGTAAATGAACTATAAGAATATTGCGATGAGATCCGAACAAAATGGAGTAAACTCATTCAACAAAAAAATGGGAATAAGCAACACAAGTTAAAAGAGAGTTCATGAAATCAAAGCATTAAAAAAAAAAAAACTCTAAAAGAAAAGAGAGCAGAAAATGAACACCACAGCCTTGTTGCATGCTAGAAGATTCACGGTGGTATGGTGATAATATAACGTCTTAGTCTTGCATGAATATACAGCACAAACATATTAAAAAAAAAAACAGAGGAGAAACCATAATTTTTTAGTGAAAATAACATGGAATGGGAAACTACTATGGTGATGGCCCAATCAAAATAATCTACTAGAAAATTAAAAGATTGTGATTCCCCTTCATTTAAACTAAATAAATAAGCAATTGAATAACAAATGAAAAGAAAAATAAAAAAATTCAAAATATTACTAATACCAAAAATCTCAGAAATTGGAGTATAATAAGAAATAATGGGACCAAGTAGAAACTAATAATAGGAGTCTCAGAATCACCAGAATCATACTTGACACAATGCTAAAAGGGGCTTCAAACAGCAAAGAATACAAGCAAAACTCGTTAGCACCAGATCCCAAAAGCCATCAAAGCTTCTCCATCACCTTGTTTAAGTGAAACTGACTTGATTCCTGTAAAATTGATTTCTCTTTGAATGATGTCATGAACTACCAGATTTTAACCAATTGTCACAAGAATACCCATGATCAAGCATTCACAGGATATATTCGCCCTTCACTTCAATATTTCTTGCTAACAAATAAATTTAAAAAACCAAGAATTTCTCTCGTCTCAGCAACAAGAACCATCAACATACTGAAAACAACTAAACACATTTACGAATATACTTAGCCAATTCCTATGTATTTACATATCCATCACCTCAAGTTCACTTTTTACATCTTTGCAAAAAATAAGGAAAAAGAAAAACACTGGTTCTGGATATAAAACAAGCAGTAAAGTTCATATGATAATTTTTTTTTAAAGGAATGGCCAAAGGCTATTATACAAGTCTCTAGCCACCCTAATGTGCCTAACAATTCGAGTACCACCTCCTTAAGGCCAACTGTGCCAAACGGGATTCGAACCCCCGACATGAGGGGTCTTATACCATGTATGCTTCAGATCTAAAATGATTTCGATATGTTGTATAAAAAAATATTAATTTGGACATGTCTTATACCAGATTCTAAAACGATTTGGATATGTTGTCGACCATCTGATGACCCAATCAAAAGAGTAGATGTTTCCGATTCGAGTCATGCTCGAGAACGTAGGAATAGAACTAAAACGATTTGGATATGATGTATAAAAAAATATTAATTTATTTGATATAAATGAAATAACACTCAATAGGGCACAATGAACAAAAAAAGCTTGTTGTTGTTCTAGTATTTATAAACCTATATGCATAAAAATGTGTATTTCACCAAGTTAGTAATAGTCATACTGTTGATGTGATGTTACAAGATTTGAGTGATATATACGTAAATATGAATATTTAATATTTACGTGTTCTGTAGAAAATTTTTGGGCAACTATTGTTAAGTATACTGACATGAATTGCCATCCGAGAAGATGAGACATCATTTGATTCTTAGTTTTCCTATTCTAAATGGAGTGAGGCCATTATTGTAGGCCGAGCAAGCTTTACCAACAAAAAGAGAAACATACAGATCGCTATGACTAATAATGATATTTGAAATGCAAATCCCAACAGTAACCGGAGATTCTTCATCACCTTGGTCAAGTGAAACTGACATGAGTCCTGTAAAATTAATTTCTCTTTTAATGAACTACCAGATTTTTAACCACACAAATACTCATGATCAAGTATTCGTAAGATACGTTCTCCCTTAATTTTAAAACTTCTTGCTAACAAAGGAATTAAAAAACCAAGTATTTATCACATCACAACGACTGAAACATCACCATACCGATAGTAGCTAAATAAAAGAAAGGGAAATTAGATACTTACCACACAATTCCTATGTATTTACATATCTAAACACTAAATTTTACTTTTACATTTATACCACCCAAATCTTGATGCAAATTGGGCTGGAAATATTATAGAGTCAAATAAACCGGGCAATTACATACACCCAATTCTTATGCATTTACATATCTAACATCTAAACTTTACTTTTTTACATTTATACCAAGCCTTCCATAAATATATGCCATTAGGCAATTTAGTAATATTGCACCACCTCGACATTATTTTTTGCCCAATACTTGAAGAAAATTAGACAAGGTGATTTTGCCCACCCAAAAAAATAATGTTGGTTCCTCAACTGTAGGGAATACATCAAGAACTACGATTAAACCATAATCCTTACAACTATCATGTTCACTGTGAATTTTGAATAATCCTTTTTCTCATCTGAATACATAGATAATTCACCTATAAATAGGCGAGTACAAGAGATAAAAAGAGGAAAGAAATCTTCCTATAATAAGTAATTCCTATAATTATGGAATAAACATAAATACCTATAATTAAGGAATTACCCTTTTTATACTATGACTAAATATAACAAGTACTAAATAGAATTAAAGTAAATAATAATAAAGAGCGTAATTCCACACTCCCCCTCAAGGTAGGTTGTACAGATTGTACATGCCCAACTTGTTGGTTAGCTCATCAAAACTGGACTTAGCGAGAGTCTTGGTGAGAATGTCTGTGGTTTGGTCTCTAGAAGGAGTATAGACCAATTCAATGATTTCATTGTCCACTTTCTCTGAAATGAAGTTCTGATCAATCTCAATGTGTTTCGTTCGGTCATGATGAACATGATTCTTTGCGATACTGATTGCAGCTTGATTGTGAATTTTCTCTCATAATTTCAAGCTCCTTGAGAAATCTTTTGATCCACATTCCTTCACAGATACCAAGCACCAGTGCTCTGTATTCTGCTTTTGCACTACTCCGAGATACCATCAATTGCTTCTTGCTTCTCCATGTCACTAGATTGCTGCATACATAAGAGCAAAACCCAGAGGTTGATCGTCGGGTGGATATATCTCCTGCCCAATCAACATCAGTAAAGACTTCTACATTTTGACTATCATTCCTTTTGAATAATAATTCTTTATCAGGTGTCATGTTTAAGTTTAGGTATCTTAAGATACGGTTGACAACTCCCATATGCTCCTCAGTAGGACAGTTCATGAATTGACTTACTATACTTACTGAAAAACTTATGTCTTGTCTGGTGTGGGATAAGTAAATAAGTCTTCCAACAAGCCGCTAAAATTGTCCTTTGTCGAAAGGTAAACTATCATTCTCCATTCCAATCTTTTTATACGGATCTATTGGAGCATCTATTGGTTTGTATCCAAGCATACCAGTTTCTTTCAACAGGTCCAATGTGTACTTCCTTTGAGTTACGGCTCTCGCAACTTCCATTCCCAAGAAAAACTTCAATTCTCTGAGGTCCTTAATTCAATTCATGGGCTAAAAACTTCTTAAGCTTTGTCAATTCTTCAGTATGATTACCGGTAAGAATGATGTAATCAACATACACGGTAAGTACAACAATCTTCTTCTCGAATCTTTTTGTGAACATTGTTTGATCAACCTAGCTTTGAGTATAACCGCACTTGATTACTGAATTAGTGAATCGGGCAAGCCAAGCACAGGGAGATTGTTTGAGACCATACAGAGATTTCTAGAGCTTGCATACTTTGCCACTGGGGAAAGGCCCTTCAAAACCAGACGGTAAATCCATGTATACATCCTCTTTAAGATCTCCATCAAGGAATGCATTTTTTACATCAAGTTGCATAAGGGGTCAGTCTCAGTTTGCTGCAATGGAGAGTAGGATTCCAATGGAGTTCAGTTTGGCTATTGGGGCAAATGTCTCTTGGTAGTCAATTCCGTATGACTGAGTATAACCTTTTACAATCAGTCAGGTTTTTAACCGATCTATGCTTCCGTTACATTTGATTGTAAATAACCACCTGCATCCTACCGGTCTTGTATCATTGAGCAAATCAGACACAATCCACGTTCCACTCTTTTCTAGTGCAACTTCTTCATACACAGCTTTTCTCCATTCCGGGTGTGAGAGAACTTCCTGAATAGAATTCGGAACCTTTATGCTGTCAATAGCAGTTACAAATGCATGATAGGGAGGAGACAACCTCTCACATGAAACAAATCGGGCAATAGGATGTTTAGTGCAAGGAACATCAGAATCATCTTTCACAGGCGGGGTAAACTCATAATCACTAGTGACTATAGATTCCGTACCTGAGTGAGTTTCAGAGGGTTTTGGAGCCGGATTATATTCTTGAACAGCAACTGGAAGCGGTGTTAGGTTCTCTATTCTTTCAGCAGTTCTGTTTCGTCTTGTATAAACCCGAAGTTCCTGAGAAGTGGGTTGTGTAGACTGAGGAGGTTGAATAGGAGAAGGTGTGGGTTGTGTAGACTGAGGAGGTTGAATAGGAGATGAAGGAGGTTTGACAGGCGGTGAGGGACCTGTGTCAGTTGGTAAAGGAGCACAGGACTGTTGTTCACTACGACTACTCTCCCCCTGAGTGACAGACCCTTGGTAGAATAATTGATGCTAAAAAAAGGTGACATTCATAGAATTATAGACCTTTTTAGTTGAAGGACAATGACACTTGTAGCCTTTCTTGTTGGTCGAATACCCTATGAATATGCATTTGACAGATTTGGGGTCTAATTTACTGCGGTGTTGTCTGTGAATATGAACAAAGACAGAGCAACCAAATAGTTTGGTAGAGACAACTGAAGATAGTCTACAGGTATTTGGAAAGGAGCGAAGGAGGACATCAATTGGACTACGAAAATCCAGAATACGAGAGGGCATCCGATTTATGAGGTAGGCAGCGGTCAATGTTGTCTCGCCACATTAACATTTAGGGACCGATGTGGTAAACATGAGACAGCGGGCTACCTCCAGCAAGTGACGATTTTTCCGCTCGGTAACCCCATTTTATTGGGGAATATCAACAGACGATTGCGCGGTTGGAACGGTTTGTGCTTGATGGCGGAAGAAGAGTCGAAGCTCACGATCGGACGCAGACGATTGCGAGGAGAGGCACGGACAATCAGACGATCGCGAGAAGAGGCACGGACGATCACGAGGATCTGAAGATTGGACAGGGCTTGGCGCGAGGAGAGGCAAGCTTGAACGGGTTGTGCTCGATCGCGAGGAGAGGCACGGACGATCGGACGCGGAGGATCGGAGAGAGGCGCGATCGGACGATTGGACGAGAGCGGCACTTAGATGCGGACGATCGAGGAGGCGCAAACTAGAGCAACGCTCGAACAAGGACGATCGCGGGAGAGAAAAATCGTGATCGAGCCGAGCAGGAGAGGCTTCCCTCCGATGGCTCTGATACCATGTGAATTTTGAATAATCCTTTTTCTCAGCTGAATACATAGATAATTCACCTATAGATAGGCGAGTACAAGAGATAAAAAGAGGAAAACAAATCTTCCTACAATTAAGTAATTCCTATAATTATGTAATAAACATAAATACCTATAATTAAGGAATTGCCCTTTTTATACTATGACTAAATATAACAAGTACTAAATAGAATTAAAGTAAATAATAATGAGCGTAATTCCACATTCACTTATAAGTTGTTCAGAAATTCAAATTAGAAAGAAATTTTTGTAATGCAATTACGTAAGCTGACATCCAAACCTGAGCATATGTATCAACCCAAACTCTCACCCATCAAGAAATTGTCTTCTTTGGCCTAATAGAAATGGAGATGAAAAAAAGATGACCTTTTATTAACAAGTTTAAAGTTATAGTGAACCTGAAATTTCCTATTGCTATCCCATAAGATAAGATACCATTTGCTTCTTATTTTTCCTGATCTAAATAGAGCTTGGACATTATTGTAAGCTGAGCAGTCTTTGCCAACAAATGGAGAGACGTATTAATCATTACGGCTAATAATGATGGTAGAAATGCAGATGTAAATAACAAATGATAACTAATTATTGAGTGACAATTTAAAACTAATAGTGAACCTGAAATTTATTATTGTATAAGTGTCATTTAATATTAATTGCATGAGATGCTCTACGCTTATTCTATGATGAGTAATATAAAGTATACCAAAGAAGCAGTTCATTTACTAAACCAAAAAAGCAACTAATATACCAAAACCAAAGCAGCACATTACATTCCAAGCTTTTAACTACATTTGCAAATCATATGATAGTTCATTGATGTTCCGTAGGGTTGTAATCATGTGGAGCCGAGCCAAGTATGTCATTGTTCTGACTTGGCTTGGTATAATTATAAGTTGGTCATATTTGGCTCGAGCTTATGTCGAGCTTTCATATGTTATTCAAGTTTGATTTGTTTAACTTCTCTAATACTTGAACTTGATTAGTTTATGACAAGCGAAGGAATATCTAAATGTGTTAAAAATTTAAACGAGAACTTAGATTTTTATAAAAAAAATAATTAATAAATAATTTTTAATTCTAATTGCAGTTACTAATTTGTCAATTATAAACTCTAGTGTTTGAACTTTACTATTTAGCTACACAATCCTTATTGATAAGACTACACTAGTTCAAATTTTGAAAGTGGAAGAACTAAATTGATCCTAAAAATTAGGCACGAGCAATTACTTAACCATATTAATAAGAAAATAATAGCAATAAGGCAACCCGCATTAATGTTGTTGGTCATTGACGTATGATAGTCATAAGAAACGAATTCATTACATTCAAGCTAATCAAAACTCTACAAGAAAAATCTTTTATGACAATCTTTATTAGTAAATATCTCATTCTAAATTTACATTCATTTATTAATAAAATAAATATATAATTAATAATTAAACTAAAAATACTATTGATATAATAATATTTAACTATTAAATCTATAATTAAATAAATTTTAACTAATTAAATTTATTTAAATAATATATATAATATGAGCTATTATCGAACCTAATATCGAGTATTGAACAAGTTATTTGTTGAACGACAAATGAGTTTGATCGTGAACTTAAACGAACAAGTTTGACTAGGTTCATGTTCGGTTTGTTTAAGTTTCGAGCTTTTAAAAATTGTTCAAACTTGTTTATTTACCAATTTGAATAAACATGATGGAGCCTTAATGGAGTTGAGTTCAAGGCTCATCAAGCGCATTGGTTCATTTACATTATACTGTTCAGTTCTTTAGTAAAGCAAACTCATAATGAGGGATTTCTGTTTTCTGCAAAGGCATGCTACTGAAGGTTATACATCCACTAAAAAAAATGTTTAGAACAAAATGCAGTTTCAAATTAGAATATAACAAGGAACATAAGATTTAATGAAAATAATATTAATCGATAGCAAACAATGCCATCAGAAGAAAAGGATACCAAGATGTGACAGCTTTAAGTAACATGACTACACTAATAAAAAAAACGTAGAATCTTAAAAAGCATTTTGTGATAAAGTATATCATGCAAACTCTGAAGGTAAATTTCAAAAAGTGCTTTTTTGCATCTTTAGACGAAAGCAATATCAATGAAACTTCAAAAAGTAAAATGCCAAAATAGTCTTCTAACTCTTTACATGGGGGTCATTTTAGTCATGTATTTTCAACTATGAAGATATCTTCATCATTACAATTATCTTTGCCACCTTTATAGCTGCTGAAATGGGGATCAGAAGAATGATTAGCTATTTTTATATCAGATTTTAATCAGCAACACTAGTTTATAGCTTATAAGTAAAAAAAACAAAACATTCAAAAAACAGCACAGCATTCAAAAACAGAGAGCGGGACAATGCGAAAAATCATTTCAGTACAACAAAATGAAACCTCTATTAGCTTCATGAACATCCCTTTCATTGAATGCTGTAAAATCAAAATTATGAATTGAGAAAACTGTCTTGTTGTATTAGCTTCCATAAACTAGGCCTTTGCATTGCAGCAAAAACAAAAATGGGTCCAATTAAAAATCTGCAACCTCAAGTGTTTTACAATAAGACAGCATAAGAACAATTTTGATAATGATATTACAAGGCAAGAGGCTCAGAATTGCCCATTTTCTTTACAAGAAAACAAAAGTAGAAGATGGAAATTAAACTTAGTTGCATTTAGTAATGATCTTAAACTGTTCATGCCAAATCAGAACAAGAACATGCGCCATTACAGTTTCGACATATGATTAAAGAGAAAGAATGAGAAGGAAAAGTGGAATGCCAAAGCATGCACAACAAGTATCATCATCATCATCATCAACCTTATCCCAATTCTTTGAGGTAGATTTTATGAATTCTAGCTTTTCATTCAATAATTTAACGAGTGTTGCCTGAGATATTAATCCTACACTTCACAAACTATTTTGAACAACTTTTATTCTGCATATTAAACAGCTTAAGTCTGCAACAGACCATGGATGAAAATCATCAAGGCATGGAAACTGGTTGTCTGCATGCAGACCTTCCAAGATCTCCTTGGCACGTTAGCCCGAGCATAAAACATCATCAGAGCGTCTTCAAAAATCATTAATAGAGATTTAGAGGTTAAACAAATATGCGAGGTATTAAAACACTCAAAGCATCTTCGGTTGCCCACATTGGTTCCCAACTTCTATCCGAATTGCTCCAATGACAAAGATGTTTATATTCAATTCCTTTGACAATTTTGATTATCATTTTGTTCTTCTAAATTCTTCAAACCAAGCCAAGAATAAAGGCTCTCAAGGAATGAGCCCAAGCTGAATTTAGTAGTCATGTTTATGGATCTGACCCCATGACATATTTCAATGTGAACTTTTGATTGACAATTTCAATATTGAAATCTTTCAATAGAAAGTTGATCCGCGTACACGTCTTGCTTTTAATGCTATATCGGCTAAAAATTCAGACATAGACAAGAAGTCGTGAACATCAGAAAGAAAGTCAAAAGAAACCGAAATCAGAGACTTTTCTCGCTCTGCGCCGCACTATGCTCCGGTTCCACAAATGAGAGTTTTCGGTGGAATCGGTGAACCACACGAGCTGGTTAGATGTGTGGGACAGAAGACTCATAGTACCAAAAGATTGGACTCTCGGATGAGACTAAGCTGCTTCTTTTTTAAAAAAGAACAAAAAGATTGGACTCTCGGATGAGACTAAGCTGCTACCGTTCCGACACGCCCCTGACCAATACTTGAGATAAATAGATAAAAGCCATATCATAAATACAAAATGTATACAAATATAGTAAAGTATTAGAAAGAAATGTAAGAAAGGTTAAGAAAAGCCAACATAGATATGATTGATTTATAGTGGATGAAGTATAACTTTTTATTCCAATATTATTCTACTTTAAAGAGCATAAAATGCTCCATTTTTGTATCAATATACAAAAATCACATGCCCAATTCAGACAACATTAGACCCACACTGAATAATAAATCCAAATGTCATGGTATGGACCAAAAGGTTTTTCATGCCTCATTCACACCCAACAATACATGGAATGTAATTTTAGTAGTAATAGCTCTAGTGACAGAAGTGTGATTTTGGGTGATCAAATTATTAAAAGGTGTGAAAGATTTAGATATCTTGGGTCCGTTGTCCAAAGCGATGGTGATATAGATAGGGATGTAAATAGTAGAATTCAAGTTGGTTGGTTGAAGTGGAGGAATGCTTCAGGCCTTTTGTGTGATAGAAAAGTACCGCTAAGACTGAAAGGAAAATTTTATAAGACGGTGGTGAGACCTGCAATGCTCTATGGCGCTGAATGTTGCCCTTTAAAAGAGAAGCATAATAATAAGTTAAGTGTTGCCGAGATGAGAATGATTAGGTGGATGAGTGGCTTTACACTTAGAGACAAAATGCGGAATGAATATATTCGTGATAGGGTTGGTGTAGCTCCTGTGACAGACAAAATTAGAGAAAGTCGTCTTAGATGGTTTGGTCATATTATACGTCGACCATTAGATGATCCGATTAGGAGAGTAGATGTTTTAGATTCGACTTGTGTTAAGAAAGGCAGAGGTAGACCTAGGAAAACTTGGGCTTATTGTATTAAAAATGATCTTAATTTATTAGAACTAAATGAAAACATGACACTAAATAGGACGCAATGGAGAAAAAGGATTCATGTGGCCGACCCCACGTAGTGGGATTAAGGCTTTGTTGTTGTTGTTGTTGTATTCACACCCAACAATAATCCCACAATAGTCAACAGCTTTACATGACCCATTCATTCTATTTTCTGTTTCAGTCCTCATATCTCACTTCTTTAGCATAATAAAACCCAGAAGTCAATCTTTTTAAGTTCATCATATCCATTTGAGCAGCAGCCATATGCTATCTTGCTTTAAAACAAAAGAAGAGGTTCATTCTTCATACCAAACTAATCTCCCTTCCCCTTGGTTGTAAAAATACTGTTGAGAGGATTCTCTTATAATGTTTGAAAAAAATAAAAAAGATAATAGCGAGCAAATCCAGCAACCAAAACCAAGATTCCATGATAACCCTAAAGAACATCCAACAATCCTTCAATGGAGCCTTAAAAGGAAAAGTTAATAAAAACATTTATGACAGCCCTAAATAAATAGAACTCAGGTTGAAAGTACAATCATGAGTCCATGACAGCACTAAAAACATTCAAAAACCTTAAAAAAAAGTAAAGGTTAATAAAAGCTCTGGTTGCAAGCACCAATAGAATAGCAAACAGAACATTGTTATAAATTTAAAGGAACAACAACCGTCTAAATAATAGCCATCAACCACAACAAAACTATAAAACAAAAGAAAAAAAATTATTAAGCACGCAGGTTGTGAACCCTAGTGGCCCAGCACCACTGCAATTTGGAACAGAATATTGTTATAAAATTGAAGGAACACCGCCTAACTCTAAAGCAATCGTTCAATGGAGAATTTCACATCAGAGAGAATTAGGTAAAATACAGTCCTCAATCCTATTAAAAATATAGTACCAAACACCCTCTATTAAAAAAAATTTTCTTATAACTAATACCAAGCCGAGAAAACATATAAACATCTACCATAATAAAATAGAGATGTAACAAACAACGGTTATCTTAGAAGAAAAATGCAAGATTAAGAGAGAGAAGTTACTAAAAAGAGTAAAAAGTGACCACCTAAAGCTTTTAGACAGTCGAAATGCTGGAGTAGTGATTCCTCACCTAGGGTTAAGGATTTCCAAAAGGACAGGCAGGACTGCACAACACCAGTGCAGCGAAAACGAAAGGAAATGGGGAGTGATTGAGGGAATCAAAAGTATTTAGGGTTTAAGCCAATAGCCAGGTCACTTATTCCTGTAACCTCGGTCCAGAACATGACATGAGGGTCGATCTCCACCGCCCGCTCTCATAGATATAATTTCAATCCAATCGAGAGATGGTGAATCCGACCTGACACCTGCTTGAAATCTGATCAATAAAGTCGGATCCAAAGATTTGGCTTATAGCCTGGCTATTTGATTCAATTTAGATTCAAGCTCAAATTCAAATCAAATTTAGAACAATTAACGATCTTCGAGCTAATTTCTCAGCCCTGCACCCACCAATCAACATCGATTATTGCCCCTAATGGGCATATCTTGCATTGCTCTCATTTAATTTCAAATCTGCTTTTATTTTATTCTAAACAAAACGAGTCTGAAGTATTACAAATACAAAATATTACTTTTACACTATTTCTTTTTCTACAAACCAAACAGCCCCTTAATCCTGTTTGAAACCAAACATTCTGAAAAAATTAACAAAAAAACAAAAAACTTTGATAACGCTTCTCAACAGCACAGACAAAATCAAACCAGCATTTCTCAAACTACCAATGCTTGGAAGCAACAGTTGCCAACAACAGATTTTCGGCCATCCGAGCTGCTCCATAACTTACTGAGGGATATCAAGCATTTCTCATTGAAGAGCCGCATGATTTCAATCATCCTTAGTAGAAAGATTCACAGACAAGCTTTTAAAGAATGTTTTCCCCTTCATTTTAACAAACAAAACTCAGCTATCAATAGCCACTTAGGGGTTGTTTTGCAACATATTTAGGGCTTGTTTGTACTTTCTAGTAATTTCCGCGCTTCTGTTTTCATATATTTGTAGGTTACAGATAGGTTACAGGAAGGGGTTACAGGAGGTATAACGCGGATATAACCCCCCCAATACCCTCTGAATAACCTCTCTGATCTACGCAACACTGCGCATGTCTTACGTACGCAAATTTTTCTCCTAAAATAGACCAAAGGTTGCCTGCATGCAGGCCTTCCAAGATATCCATGCCACATCTGCCTAAGCATGTAATCATAGTTCATTAAAATCAGTAACAGGTGACTAGAGATATAACTAATGTATCGGTCAAAAATCTCAATGCAAAATTCTGTTGGATAACTTCCAGTTAAATACAAAGTCACTCAAACCAAAATTTCAGTAAATTTATAGTTGAACCCAAGATCAAAAGTGATCCGATATGAACCCAAATCAGCCCGACCATGTAGTTGAAGCACAATAAAAAACTACAATAATAATAGGAGGCCAAATGATAGCCAAATCCAGCATGAGCTACACAAGCAAATTCAAAATCCTCCTTTTCCTCCTTTGAGAAAGGTGTTTTTGACTTTTTTTTTTTTAAATATAATAGTGCTACTTTTATGCGATATTAAAGATTTGAATGCTATGTTGGTAAATATAAAAGTTGTGAGATGTGTAAATACATAAGAATAATGTGGTATGCATGTAAACGCCCCATACTACAAATGCATGGAAGCAGCGGTTGCCATCCGAGCTGCTCCATAACTTAGTGCGGGAAAAAGCATTCCTCTTTGTACGGCATAACCATCCTTCGGATAAATATTCGTAAGCAAGCGTTTACAGAATACTTTACCCATTCCGCTTCCACTCTAAATTCCGACCACATCACTTTTCATGCAAATGCTATATAAATAAGTAAATATCAAGCTTTAGATATCATATACATAAGCACATAAGAATTATGTGGTATGCCCGTAAAGAGCAGAACGACAAAGACGAAATTAGAAGGTCGCGACGGAAAGCAACGACAATATGGGAAACGTGCGAAGGTAAAAGAAGCTCATGAGGCAACGGATGATGAGTTAAAACCCTAAAATGCCAAATATCCATCCTGGATTAATAATCTGCTACTCAAGCCATGGATTTAATGACAACAGAAAAATCATTTGCTAAATTTGAAGTAATGTCACCAAAACCTGCTATTAAACCGTCCGTTAGGGTTTACAGGGTAATGTACTTACCCCCAACCTCACACAAATCTGTGACTGAAATGAAAAGAATAAGGAAAAGAATGGAAAAGCCCTTTTACTTTCGCAACATCCTGTGACCTAATTTCTGAACTTCATTCCGGTGAGGGTTAGGGTTGAAACTGCCCTAACGCCGAGAAAGAAGAAAGCTAAACTAGCCGCACATACGCCCGATTAGGCTGAACTCAGTTTAGAAAGAAGTAAAAATAAAAAAAACTGTAGGTTTACCGACGCGCGCAAGATACCCTGCCAAGAAAATGGTTCACAGAATACAATAATTAAGATAGTTTATAATAGAACTTCCGAATTATTAAATTTATTTAAAAAACCAACAAAATAAAATAATAAATAATTCAAAAAACCTTCACTCAAAATCTGCATAAATTTTTAAGGATGGTTGATGGAAAAAATAGTTAAAATATTACATTTAAAATTTCAAAAACTAAAATAAATTTATTTAATATTTAAGATGCCTTGTAGATAAAAATTTAAAATATTAATAATTAACTATTATTAAAATTTAGTGAAAAATTCTACCTAAAAATTTTCTTATATTTATATACAAAATAAAAATTTCAATGAGAAGAACTTACATAGAAAAACTTTTTAAGTATAATGGATTAACATTCATATTTCAAAACAAAATAAAACTTTTGGATGGTTGATATGTAAAATCTTTAAAATTTTTGGGAGAATTACATGCAAAGCACATAAGGCTATCAAAATAGCTCGTTCGCAAACAGCTCGTGTTCGGCTCATTCGCTAAGTTAATGAGTCAAACACGAACAAAGAATTGCTCGTTAATATTCGGCTCATTTTTGTTCAAAATATTACTCACCAATTTTAAAATAATGTAATTCTTAAGATACTACAAACAACTATAAACAATTAAAAGTAATAATTAAGAAAATAAAATAACAAATTAATAAATTAGATTCAAATTATCTTTTAATTAAACCTATAATTTTTAAATCTTGCCCCAGCCATTAACATATTATGGCTACGTGCTTAGGGTTGTCAAAACAACTCTTGATTCGTGAAAAGCTCATGTTCGACTTGTTTACACCCCCTAAAAGCACAAAAAGGACGCATCATTAGTTGGTTGTGCATACACAGATTTATCCATCTGATTGCAACCAATTTACATGACAAAATCAAAGCACTAGATAATAATAATAATAATAAATAGAACACCAATAATACAATATACACCAAAAATGCCACAACGTATCTCAAAGCCATTGGACAGCCCACAAACACAGCGTCCTACCACCTTACCATTATTCGAGCAGAGAAAAATTTGAACCATCTCCTGTAGCAAAATTCTCTAATGGCGAATCGACCAGGATTAACATAGGAGCACCCAAACACAACAAATAAGATCGTTGTGCGGCATATCTCCTCAACCGGGCACAATTATTACTCCACCGTTCGTCTTGGACCACTGACGTTAGACCAGTCAGCGAGCAGATCAATTTAATAAAAGATATACAAATTGTAATATAAATATGACATAAAATCTATTTAATCGTATTAAGAAAGCTTTCCAAAACTATTCACATTTTTGTAATTGTACCAAATACATCTCAATAAATAGGGAGCAAAAATTTGAATAAAGGGACCTTGAACTCACTCTTGAAAAAAGGAATTCCAAACTCTCCTCTACTTTCATCCATAAGGATCTGTTTGGGGCAGCTTATAAGTGCAAGCATCGTTTTCAAAACGTTGTCGTATTGTTTGGTTCACGCTTTTTGCTAGCTTATCTAAAACTGCGTTTGAGTTTTCACACTAAACGCAAGTCTTCGGTCGACCCCCACGTTCAGTCCGCGAACTACATTTTAGAATCAACAGCAACTTATCCTGAAACGCACAAGCTGCCCCAAATGAACCCTTATCTCAAAGAATTATTCACAAATGACAAATAAGTATCCAACCTAAAATATGGTGCGGTGAGCATGTATAATGCTCCAAATTAGAAGCATGAAAGACTACAAATGAGAAATATCCCAAAGAGAAATAGTGCACATGGAACACGACATAAAGTGTCTACGCAACCAGACATGCACACGCAAGTTCAGGGGCTGAAGGCCCAAATGACTCTCATATTTTGGAACAATTCCAAGACCTTGGATATTCACTTTCCCGCTGCTGAGCTTCCCACAGCGGATTGACCAAGAACCGCAAAAGCTCCACAAACTGTTATGTATGCTGACATCTAAACCTGAGCATATCATCCAGGCAAATAGCCATAGCTAAAGAAAAAGAAAAGAAAAGAAAATAAATTATATAAAAAAAAACCTATGCAACTATATCATTTGTAACTACAGACAAACATGAATAACCCACGGAATATAAAACACCAAACACTTCTCCTAGTTTTTAGGATTTATATGGAGCTTGGACATTATTCTAAGATGCAAAAAGCTAAAAATATGATTGAGAAATTTTTATTGGTAAATAAGAATTGAATATTAAGAGAAGCAGAAATTTCATTCAGTAGAAGCAATATTTAATATTATTGGCATAGGATGCTGAACGCTTCTCCTGAGTGATAACATCTTTAAGAAGATACTTTATTGATATTTCAGTTATTTAGTGAAGATATTCATAGCAAAAGATTTTTGCCTATCGCAATGGCATGCTTCTAAAAGTCTATGCATCCAATAATAAAAGAAAAATATATAAAAATAAAGATAATATTCAGATTTCAATGTAATAGCTCTAAATAGCATGAATCCATCATTCAATAAAATGGAGAACTTGAACTGATATCATGCAGCGTTCAAAGGTAAATTTTCTGAAACATCAGCGAGTATTGCCTCTTCAGACAAAGTCATAATAACGCATCTGCAAATAGGAATATATTTTTTGCACTTGGATTGCTTCACCAAAGATATAAAAAACAAGTTGCTGTGGTGTAGTGATCATCACATTAGTCTTACAAACTAAAGATCCCCAGTTTGATACTAGGCAGCAACATCTTTATTCAAGTCATTGCCTGGTCTCAAGCCCCGAATGCGAAAAACGGAGGGTTAAATAAACACAACCAACATAAACTTTTATTGAAAAATCATGAAATTAATCCTTTAAATCATTATGTTCAAATTAAACTTTGGCCATCTAATGATCCGGTTAGAAGAGTAGATGTTTTAGATTTGTCTTATCTAAAGAAAGGTGGTAGAGAGAGGTGAACCTAAAAAGACTGGGCATGTTGTATTAAAAATAATCTTAATTTATTAGAATTAAATGAAAATATGACAATCAAAATGACACAACGGACAAAAAGAACAATACGGGCATCATTTATAGTTGCCAACAAAATAAAATAGAAATAGCAAATATCAAGATAATCATCATGCTCATCAACCATATGTGCATCCTTTATAGTCGCCAATAAGAGGATCAGAGGGATGCATCAATTATATTTACATCAGAGTTGAATCAGTAACAACAAATCCTACCAGCCAGACTAAAAGATCCTCAAAAAAATTACAGCAAGCAATAACAAAGAGCTACGACATTGTTACATTTCTACCAATTGCCACTATATTCAGTTCTAGACTCCAAGATAGATCTCCATAATTCAAGTTTTTCCAGAATTTTTTCTCTAGTCTTATCCACGAGAATGATATCTATATAATTACATTCCATCACATTAAAAGTTTAGCTTTTAGTGAACTTTATAATAGATTAGATACTAACGAGTGTAAAATATATGTAAAAATGAAACAAACAAAGAGAAAAGAAGTTGAGGAGGCTTTAAAAAGTCTACAAAACCTGATGATAATCCCAATTGAAGTGTGAAAATATTTAGGAGAGTTGAGTTTCTTGGCTTACTAAACTCTTTAATATTATTTTAAAAACTAAAAAGATATCTGAGAGGAGGAAGAGTATTTTGGTCCCCATCTTTAAGAATAAAGGGGATGCACAAGTGTGCCAATAATAGTAACAATATCAAAAGGCAAATTACCCATTTTTTACAAGAAAACTGTGGCAGGAAATAGTAAGTAAACTTAAATACATTTGGAAATGCAATAAGAACATTTATGTTAAATAAAAAGTAGAACATGCCCCATTACACCACAACAGTTTGAATATATGATTATAGAGAAAAAAATAAGAAGGAAAAGAGAAACAACAAAGAATGCAAAGTGTCATCATCATCGAAATAACATTTCCAATAGCCTTATTCCAACTTTTTAGGGTTAACTTTATGAATTCGAATTTTCCACTACGACTGAATTAGTTTGAGTTATTGATCCCATACTTTACAGAACATTCAAACAAGTTTCCATTTTGCCTTATGTCTACCTCTTTTCCTTCCTAATCCATCAACAATAACTTTATGAATCCAATTAGCATGTGCATTTTCTACTCTTTATTGTACATATTAAACCACTTGAAAACAATAACAAACCTTAGAAGAAAATCATCAAAGCAAGGACACCGGTTGCCTGCACACAGACTATCCAAAATCTACTTGACAAATCTTACTGGGCATATCATCATCGCCTCTTTAAGAAAAAAAATAGAGCAGATCTAGAGACATTAAAACATTAACCGCATCAGCAGTTGCCTACAGTTGTTCCCAACAGCCATCTGAGCTGGCTCCATGACAGAGTAGTTCCCTTATCTATAAAATCAGGATCAATAGAAAAGGAAAACATTCCCCAAAAGAATCCTCAAATTTGACTAAGATAAGAGCAATATTTTGTTCCCCCAACCACCAAGAACACACCATATACTTCTCATATTTTTTTCGATTTATATGGAGTTTGGACATTATTGTAGGCCAAGCATGCTTTATCAACAAATGTTAAAACATACTAAAGATCATGAGTAATAATGATTAAAGAAAAGCAGATGAAAAGAAGATTGATATTATCATTGGCATAGCTTGCTGTACGCTTTTCCTGAGTAATAACATCTTTAAGATCTCATAGCAAACCAAAGAAATTCATTTACAAACTAACTCTTCAGACAAAGTAATAATAATGCATCTGCAAATATGAATATACTCCTTATACTTAGATTTCTTCCCCAAAAAATAAAAGAAAAGTTGCTGTGGTGTAGTGGTTATCACATTAGCCATATACACTAACTGTCCCCAGTTTGCTCCTAGGCAGCAACATTTTTATTGAAGTCATTGTCGGGTCTAAACCCCTGATAGAAAAATGGAGGGTTAAGTAAACACAGCCAACATAAAATTTTGCGAAAAAATTATGACATTAATCCTTTAAATCATTGTGTTCAAATTAAACTTCGACCATCTAATGAGCCGGTTAGGAGAGTAGATGTTTTAGATTTGTTTTATGTAAAGAAACGAGGTAGAGAGGGGTAAACATAAAAAAACTTGGACATGTTGTATTAAAAATAATCTTAATTTATTAGAATTAAATGAAAATATGACACTCAATCCGACACAATGGAGAAAAAGAACAACATGTGCATCCTTTATAGGTGCCAATAAAATAAAATAACCATAACAAATAACAAGATAATCATCATGCTCAACAACCATATGCGCATCCATTATAGTTGCCAATAAGGGGATCAGAGGATGCATCAACCATATTTATATCAGATTTAAATCAGTAACAAATCCGAGCAGCCGGACTAAAAAGATCCTCAGAAAAATTACAGCAAGCAATAATTGTATTAAAAATAATCTTAATTTATTAGAATTAAATGAAAATATGACACTCAATCCGACACAATAGAGAAAAAGAACAATATGCGCATCCTTTATAGGTGCCAATAAAATAAAATAACCATAACAAATAACAAGATAATCATCATGCTCAACAACCATAAGTGCATCCTTTATAGTTGCCAATAAGGGAATCAGAGGAATGCATCAATAACAAGTCCGAGCAGCCAGACCAAAAGATCCTCAGAAAAATTAAAGCAAGCAATAACAAAGAGCTAGGACATTGCTACATTTCTACCAAGTGCCAAGATAGTCCCCTGACGGTATTCAGTTTTAGTTCTACCCAACAAAGGCCTTTATACTCCAAAGTAGACCACCATAATTCAAGTTTTTAATGAGCTTTTTCTCATTTTATCTACGAGAAGGATATCTATATAATTAAATTCCACCACATTAGAAATTCTGCTTTTAGTGGCCTTTATAATATATTAGATACTATGAAAAATATATATATATGTATAAACTAGTCAAACAAAGAGAAAAGAAAAGTAAAGATTTAACTCAAGTAAAGTGTATTAAAGATGAAAATCAAAAAGTACTTTTCTTAGAAAAAAAATTCAAAGTAGGTGGGTGAGTTATTTTGATAAACTTCTTAATGAAGTTTCGAAAAATACGATCGAACTTAGTGATTTTAATACCGTGAATAATAAAATATTTTATTTTTACCGTTGCATTAGCAATAAAGAAGTTGAAGAGGCTTAAGTAAAACCAAGGGTGGAAAGTCTGCAGGAACTCATGATATCACAATTGAAGTGTGAAAATATTTTGGAGACTTGGGAGTTTATTGGCCTACTGAACTCTTTAATATTATTTTAAAAACTAAAAAGATGCCTGAGTGGAGGAAGTGTATTTTGGTCCCCATTTTTAAGAATAAATGGGATGTACAAGAGTGTGTCAATTATAGAGAAATTAAGTTGGTGTGTCATCCTTTAAATTTATTGGAGAGGGTAATTGAATATAGGTTAAGACGTACTACAAAGATTTCTCATAATCAATTTGGATTAATGCCAGGCAGATCTACTATGGAAGAATATACATTGATTGAGAGGTTTGATGGAGAAGTTCAGAGATAATAAGGAGGATCTGCATATGATTTTTATTCATTTAGAAAAAGCTTCTAATAACTTTCCAATAGATATCCTTTGGAGTGTTCTTGAGAAAAAAGGTGATGATATGACTTATATTCAAGTCATTAAAGAAATGTATACAACAACAGGTACTTGTATTCGAACAAAAGGAGGATTGACCAAATATTTTCCTATTGCCTCTGGTTTACATCATGGATCGGTTTTAAGCCCAAATGTTTTTTTTTTACAACAAATGGAGCATAATTTAAAAAAAAAAAAAGACAAAAGGAGCAAAGACTTCACTAAGCTTTATGAACAAGCAATCCCTCTGATGGATGCTCTGAAAATCAAAAATATGAATTGAGAAAACAGTCACAAACCAGGGATTTGCATTGCAACAAAAACATAAATAGGTCCAACTAAAAATCTTTGTAGCTTCACACGTCAGTAGCAGTATCCAATTAGCTGAAAGCCATCATGGGAAAACATTGCATCATTCAATATCAAAGAGATGTGGCATGGTTACGTTTCTATTTGTTACAACAAAAGGAGCAAAGACTCTAGTAAGCTTTATGAACAAACAATCCATCTGATGAATGCTCTGAAAATCAAAAATATGAATTGAGAAAGCAATCACTGTATTAGCCACCACAAGCTAGGGATTTCCATTTCAACAAAAACACAAATAGGTCCAACTAAATATCTTTGTAGCTTCACACGTCAGGTGTAGTATCTAGTTCGCTGAAAGACATCATAGGAAGAATCACCAAAAAACAAACAATAATAGTTAATAAGGGAAGAGCCTCAGAATTGCCCAATTTATACAAGAATACTGTCGCAGGATATAGTAAGTAAAATTAAATACAGTTGATGCTATAAGAACGTTTATATAAAATAAAAAGTAGAACATGCCCCATTACACCACCACAGTTTGGATATATGATTAAAGAGAAAGGAATAAAAAGGAAAAGAGGAACAACAAAGGATGCATCATCATCGTAATCACATTTCAAATATCCTTATTCCAACTTTTAGCGTCAACTTTATGAACTCAAATTTTTCACTACTACTGAATTAGTTCGAGGTATTGATCCCATACTTTACAGACCATTCAAACAACTTTCCATGTTGCATTATGTCTACCTCTTTTCCTTCCTAGCCCATCAACAAAAATTTTATGAATCCAACTAGTATGAGCATTTCTTACTCTTTATTGTACATATTAAACCGCTTAAAGCCGATAACAAACTTTGGAGAAAATCATCGAGGCATGAAAATCAGTTGCCTGCACCCAGACCTTCCAAAATCTACTTGCCAAATCCTCTTGGGCATATCATCATCGCCTCTTTAAAAACAAAAATTGAACAGATCTATAGACATAACCAATATGAAGGCTATTAAAACATTAATAGCAGCACCAGTTGCCTACAGTTGTTCCCAACAGCCACTGAGCTGGCTCCACGGCAGAGAAGTTCCCTTATCAATAAAATCAGGATCGATATAAAAGGAAAAGTAATCTCAAATTTGCTTTAAGATAAGAACAATATTTGGTTCCCCCACTCTCCAACAGAAAACTCATATGAAGTCCTTCAAAAATTAAAAACACTTGAATGTAAACCCTAAGGAATGATTAATCACCAACCACTTTACATATTGTCTCAGTCAGGCATCTTCCACCAGAAAAATGAGAACAAGCAAACCAAGTTGAAAGAAAAGCCACACAATCAATGAAAGAGAGTGATTGACACAAAATAGGATAAATAAATAATAATAATAATAAAACACACTAAAAGAAAAGAGTGAGGAACTAAGAATACTTCAAAAAAGAGATTACAGCCATACAAATTTACAGATCACATAACAGGATTACAATTTTTTTTTCTCTCTTTGCCTGATCCAACAAATAACAAAAAAGCCTGCAAGCCAAGTAAATCTCAAAGATCCAAAACAACATGAAAGAGAAATTACAACAGAGGCTCAGATCAGCCTCAATCAATCACCAAAAAGGGGCCTCCAATACCATAGAAAAAATCAATCAAGCAATACTCAAACTACCAAATTGTGGAAGCAACGGTTGCCGAAAACAAATTTCAGTGGCCGTCCAAGCTGACTTACCACGTGATAAAAGCATCAATTTGAACGGCACAGCAATTTTATTCATCCTGCACAGGAACAGTTACAAGCATGCTTCCAAGGATTGTGAATCCCCTTTATTTTAACTCAAAGTAGAAACATTTATAAGCAAGCTTTCAAAGATTGTGAATCCCCTTCATTTTAAGTCAAGTAGGATTTAGTAAATCCATCTAAAGCAAAACCCGTCAACAGTGGATCCCGAAAGCCACCAGAGCTTCTCCATCACTTTAGTAAAGTAAAACTGAGTTGAGTCTTGTAAAATTCATTCCTCTCTGAATTAACTATCAGATTTTAACCAACCCTCGCACAAATACTCATAATCAAGCATTAGTAACTGGCAAGTTATGTTCTCCCGTAATTTAAAATTTCTTCCAAACAAAGGAATTGAGAAAACCAAGATTTTCACTCATCACAGCCACCATAACCATCACTATACTGGTTGCGGATAAAAAAAAGAGAAGTGTTACATACAGACCATCCAATTTCTAGATATTTATATATCTAACACCAAAACTTTACTTTTTACATTTAAACAACCCAAATCATTCATATCACATAAAAAATACCACCATTTTCACTTTAAAAAGTGAAATGCAACTTTTCAAGCATAGGTAAGGAGGCACCAATGCCAAATCAAAAGATGCAGACACGGGATCTAAAGGAAATCATAACGTTCATTATGACATAATAAGGCACAAGGCACGGGATCTAAAGGAAATCATAAAGTTCAGAAATCCTTGAACCGAACCATGGATTTTCACTCTTTGTGACTGCAGACCTTTCCTCTCCACTCATCCCATAACATAACAAAAAGCTAGAGCTCCCAATAAAGCTTATAGTCAAGAACCACGATCAAATCAGTTAATGCTTATAGATATCATGTTCTCTCAATAGTTATTCAAAAGTTCAAGATTTGCTGCAATTTGTAAAAGAGCATCATGTGTAGCAGCCCAAAGTCTCATCCATTACGATATTGTCTGTTTGGGCCTTAATGGCATAAACTTTGTCCCATTGGTACAACTTCCAAGGATATCACCCATCCTGAGAATGCTCTCACACGAGTATGTTGAACTTTGGAGTTTTGGATGAAATTCCACCAAAAGGAGCCTCGATATTGAAGAGTTAAGCTTCTTTCAACTTAAGAGGCTTCATAACATGTTATCTAGGCAATTAGTCATTGCTTAAAGGAAAATAAAAAAAGAGGAAAATGAACATACATCCACATAATTTTTACATATTTACATATCTAAAAAAATATAATTTAACTAACTCTTCTGTTTCTAACACTTGGGTGACATGAACCCAATGTATGAAAATGTGTATTTCACTTGTAAAAGTTAGTAATGGTGATACTTTTGACATGATGTTAAGATTCGAATGCTATGCATGTAAAAATGAATATTAAGGTGTCAAGTATATAGATATGCTTGATGAAACTTTCTTTTGTAAGTATATTGTCATACAACAACAACAACAACAACAAGCCTTTTATCCCACTAAGTGGGGTCGGTTACATGAATCATTTTTCTCCATTGCGTCCTATTGAGTATCAAATTTTCTTTTGATTCTAATAAATTAAGATCATTTTTTATACAATATGCCCAAGTCTTCTAGGTCTACCTCAGCTTTTCTTATCGTAAGTCGAATCTAAAACATTTACTCTCCTAACTGGATCATCAGATGGTTGATGGCTAATGTGACCAAATCATCTAAGACGACTCTCTCTAATTTTTTCCACCATTGGAGCTACACCAATACTGTCACGGATATATTCATTTCGCATTTTGTTTCCAAGTATAAAGCCACTCATCCACCAAGGCATTCTCATCTCGACAACACTTAACATAGTTTTATGCTTCTCTTTTAAATGACAACATTTTGTGTCATAAATCATTGCAGGTCTCACCACCATCTAATAAAATTTTCCTTCCAATCTAAGTGGTACTATTTTATCAAACCATAAGCCGGAAGCATTCTTCCACTTCAACCATCCAACATAAATTCTATTAATAACATCCCCATCTATATCACCACCACTTTTAACAATAGACCCAAGAAATCTAAAGCCACAACTTTTAATAATTTGATCACTCATAGAAACAACTGTCACTAGAGCAACTAATACTAAAATTCTATTCCGTGTATTCAGTTTTAGTTCTACTCAAACAAGACCTTCAGACACCAAAGTAGACCTCCATAACTTAAGTTTTTCCTGAGCTCTTTCTCTAGTCGTATCCACAAGACCAATACAACAAAGTACATCCTCCTGTAAACATCCCGTAAGAGCATCCATAACGAAAGCAAAAAGATATGAGTTTAAAGGCGGTCCCTGATGTAATTCAATTAAATTAGAAATTATCATCTGAAAAGATAAGATACCATTTGCTTCTTAGTTTTCTAGATCTAAATCGAGTTTGGAGATTATTGTAGGCCGCTCGCATGCTTTACCAAAAAAGCAAAAAACATATTAAACATTACAACTAATAATGATGTTAGAAATGGAGACGAAAATAAAAAATGATAACATTGTATTGATTAAAATGTTAATAATAATAGTGAAGCACAAATTTCCTGTTGTACAAGTGTCATTTAATATTAATGGCATTGCATGCTCTATACTTACTCTATGCATGCATGAATCATCATGAGTAATACCATCTTAAGGCCTCACAATAACCAAAGAAGCAGCTCATTTATTAAGCCAGAGAAGCAGATAATATGCTAAATCAAAGAAGCAGCTCATGTACTAAACCGGAGAAGCATATACTATACAAAACCAACGCAGCTGATTATATTTCATAGAGTTAATTCCAATAGGCATTTGAAAATCATATGACAGTTCCTTAGCACTTCGCAGTCAGGGATTTCTGCTTTTGTCACGGCATGCTCTTAAAGGCAACACATCCACTTAAATAAATATATAAGTTGATGCACCATTAATAAATTTCATCAATTGGCACGAATCTCAAGGCATGTTTTTAGCGAAAGATTTTCTGATTCAAATTAAAAATCATTCAGAGCTTTAATTTCAGGAAACTCAGTCAAACTGACCACGCAACAAAAAGAACCCAATGATACCAAAATTGGTTGAATCCGACAAAACCATCAACAATAATTTCCAACAAAGAATAATATCAACCATTATACTCAGAATAAAGTGACTTTTTTCATACTCCTCAAATGTCCTTTACATTGTGCATGAACAAGTGTTGTACCTCCAGCAAGAATCTTTCAGCACGCCAAAAAAGTATATAACAACAAAAATAACACCATTTTAACTTTTGGAAATGAAAAACACCTTCTCATGCATAGGTAAGTATGTAAAACTTGAATTACGCCGGCACTTCATAAGACATTATTTGGCACAAGGTTGAAAGTTTTTTTACTGCAGAGCTTTCCTCTGCCGATCCCAAACACCACAAAATGCTCGAGCTCCGCGTAGGGCATGCAGCGAAAAACTACAATCAAATCATTTAATCCTAATAAATATCATGTTCTCTCAATATTTGTTCAAAAGTTCAAGACTTACTGCAATTTGTAAAAAGACATCCAAAGCTGAGAATGTGAAATGGCCAAACCCTCCCCATTGAGATATTCCCAACGGCCTCAATTTTGTTCCATTGCGGTAACTCCCTAGGAGGTCATCCATCCTGAGAATGCTCCCATACCAGAAACCATTTAGGGGTTTAGGGTTAGGGGTTTAGGGTTTAGGGTTAGGGGTTTAGGGTTTAGAGGACATTTAGAGGGTGTTTGGCTGCAACCCAAAAAAACTGCCTTCCTATATTAGCATCCAAAAACTAGAGATTTGCATTGAAACAACAATATAAACGAGTCCAAATCACCTAGGAGGATTTTCATCAGATCACGTAAGTTTCACCATGTTTCATTCTTTGTCTTTTTATGTGATTTTGTTCGGATTTGCATCGGATCACGTAAATTGCACCATGTTCTTTTACCAAATGATTTACTATAATAGCATTGAGCTCATGGATCCACTAGCTTCTGGAAGTGAAGGAGAGAGGGTATTTATAAGTCCATAATTACTCAACATCTCTATAGACAACTTCCAAGAAGTTTTGTCAAAGTAAAATTAGAAAATTTGCCAATTGATTGTTATATGTATGGTTTCTAATCTTATGTATGGTCA
>NEWO01000005.1:1227603-1238311 GCA_003013225.1 Phalaenopsis aphrodite
TTTTCCAGGAATAATAAAACTACCAGGCGACTGAACTACTCTGGAGATAAAATCATATCTATGCTAATTAAGAAATCAAAAGAAAAAAACTTGACTTGCAAGCAAATTAAAGTATAAGAAAGTTATGATGAGAACCCAAAAAGTGGAGCAATCTAATAAAACAGAAAAAAAAAAAAAAGAACATGCAAACCAAGTTGAAAGAGAGGCCTCAATCAAAGATAGAGTAATTGCGAAAAATAGTAAAAATAAATAATACAAAAAAAACACACACTTCAAAGGAAAAAAAATAAGAATAATTCATAAAAAAGATAAAAGCCACAGAAATTTACATATCGCATAACAGGAGTACCATTTTTTCTTTTTCTTTTTAACTTTTTTGCTTGCAATCGAACAGGGAAAAAACAAAAAATGTCTGCAAGCCCAAAAAAAATTAAAGATAAAAAAAACAAAAAAGAACGAAATTACAGTGGCAACTCAGATTGCCCTCAATCAAGCGACCACTTCTCAAACTACAAATGCATAGAAGCAATGGTTGCCAACAACAAATTTCAGCAGCCATCCGAACTGCTCAATACTTAGCAGGTGATACAAAGCGTTCCTCTTTGGAAGGCACCATGAATTTTACCATTCTTTCTAGAAATATTAACAAGCAAGCTTTCAAAGAATCTGATTCCATTTCAACTTAAATAAAATTTTGTAAATTCTGTAAATTTTGGATTTAATAAATCCTAAGATGATTAAATCCTGAAAACAACTTAGTATCAGATAAATCAAACCTAATTAAATTTTGTTAAAATATGAATTTAAAATAACAATATAAACTATGTAATTATTGAGTCTAACTAGATTTTAATTTAATTTTTTTCTTCTAATTATATCCATCAATAATAACATATGCTTTTCAATAAGTATTAAATAACTACATATAAAATGTGGTGACGTAGTTAATGAAAGAGCTGACGGATAACTTACTCATGTCGGTGGCGTAACTAATTATGAATTACTTACACCATATGCTCTAATTTGATAAGATTTAAAAATTTAATATTTTATATTGAGAAAATGATAACTACTCCATTGGTACATATCCTAGTATATTTACACTTAACATTTTTGTTATTCTTGTGTTTATAATGCATGGGAAAAATTTTGACAAATGGCCTTTTAAAACAAGGAAGGTTTACTTACATACCTCTCAATTCTAATGTATTTACATATCTAACACCTAAACTTTAATTTTTACATACAAGCCACCTTATATATGCAGGGAATGGTGTATTTGACTTTTTAAAAATTAAAATAGCGGTAATTTTCATGTGATATGAAAGATTTCAGTGGTATAAATGTGTTAGATATGTACATATATAAGGATAGGGTGATATGAAAAGGATTATTATTTTGTGACCATAAAGAATCATCTGCATCAATTAATCAAGGAATTTTTTTTAAAACTCTTTGATTTCCTTGCGAATCATAATGAAAAAGTGAAAAAAATTTGCCCTCCAAAGGTACTGATTTCCAGATTTATTAAATCTACAGAATAATGCATTAGTAAATCCGAAATTTACAGCAAAAAACTGTGAAATTCAGATTTATCAAATCTGCGGAGATTTAGTTTAAATCCAGGTTAAATCCTGCTCTAAATCCGTTACAAGACAGCTCCTTGAAGATGTCATATTTGTTGTTTGGAAGGATTTAGGATNGCTCTAAATCCGTTACAAGACAGCTCCTTGAAGATGTCATATTTGTTGTTTGGAAGGATTTAGGATAAATTCTGCTTAAATCCCACTCAAATCCTGCTACCAATAGCCCCTTAGGATTTTCAGGGTAAAGTGCTCAAATCCTGCTAACAATAGCCCCTATAGGATTTTCAGGGTAAAGTGCTCTCCTTAATGCTAATTTGCATCTAAAATCAATATAGAGAATCAAAAAGGAATGTAAAAACTTTTGTTTCCTGCCACTCAAATTCCCAAACATGGCCTTCGGGATTGTACCCCAATTTCATTCTGAAATGACTGAAAGCGCCTAACATTGTGCAAAAGGAGGCAGGAATTTTAGTAGGCTGAAGAGTTGAGAAAGGGATTTGAGTAACCAGCAGACTTTCTATAAATATTTAGCTATTAAAGTTGCAAATCCATAAAAATTCAATGGTACGAATGTTAATACACAACAAATAAAATATAAAAGGGTCAACAGGTGAAATAAATATAGAAATATTCCTCCCCTAAAATTGGCATACCTTTCTCATGCATGACTGAATAATGCAAGATTGACGACATAGTACACAATTATTATTATTATCATTATTATTCTGGGTACTAATCTGCATTTTGTATGCTTTTGCACAAATTCTGCAGGTAATGAACAAAGGGACTTGCGATCCATCGCTCAATGATCGGAGAAAAATTCCTTCTCTATAACAAGTTCAAGTCTTGAAACCGATACACCATCAACAAATTCTCATCATCCTGCATGAATCTTGAGGCATGACACGGATCTCAGGAAAAGAGCAAACAATATTCAAATCATGATAAAAAATAATCCAGAACTCCGATTTCAACAAAGTTACAATCAAACTGACCGGCTCGATGAGATGGACCCAATGATATCCAATTAGTGCAATCTGAGTCAAATCAAGCTCAGATCAAATCATTAAACCACATTTGAAAGTTTTATGGACATATTTTGAAGGTCAAATGAATGTCGAATCTAACAAGCCTATAGACGAATCGAGCGTCTCGACAAGATGAATGCAATGAGCCCAAGATCGCTCAATTCCGACATCATTAAGGCACTCAAATGTCCATCAAACGCAGTCTGATCGAAGGAAGCTCTTAGGACCGTCCGATCAAAATAGTTCATATTCATATATTAATTATACTCAGAACACTATAAATAGAGCTCCGCCCCTCTCATGAAGGCAGAAGAGAGCTTGAAGTTTTGAGAAGTTGAAGTCCAGCATCGCTCCAATCACAGTTGACCACCGCTGATCGCCGTCGACCACCACCTATCGGCCTCTACCGATTGCCAACGGTGGCCGCCAACTTACAAGTTTATTCGTGTACTGACATTGTAACTTAAAGATGTGTTTAATCATTTCCCGCCTGTGGGACGAGTGACTGTAATGTAATATCCACCTTATAGGTTATCCACGTAAAATTTTTGTTGTCACAACTGGTTGTTTTCTTTTATTTGAGTGTGTTGAATTCTCGTGCATTGTTAAAACGATAATCCATTACTCTACCGCTGCGAATTTTTTAGCGTGCATCAATACTTTTTTCTGCACATACGTACAAAGTATGCAAGATTTTCTCATTATTTATGTGATTCTGCACAAATCAGCCTACATCCACCGGGAGGGGTTATTCCACTATCTATAGGTGCAGATAAAAAAAAATGATTGAAATAAGATTACAACTCTATACTCTAAAATCAACTCTAATATCTCCTATAAATAAGTGAGGATATAAGCACCCTAACATAAACTGAAAATGACCAATCAACCCCTAAAACAAACAAAGCCTCTAATACAATAATATTTGGTTATCTATCACCCATCGTTCAAAAAACAATAAATAAAAAGAAACAAAATGATTTAGAAACATAATGTCAAACCAGAAATCAACTCCATCCAAGAATGAACTTCATAAGAACAATGCTACTTAAAAAATATATATACTTTTAGATCACTCTTAGGTCACAAAGCCAAGGAGCCAACTTATAGACAAACATTAACCAGAACACAGAAACAGTTAGAGATTTCTAATGAAAGTGAAATGTGCGGAGGAACTAAAATGGACATATGACACGTATATTAAACCATTTGAGTTTAAAAAAAAAGCCATGAAATTAATGACAGAGAGTGTTCAAGACAAAATAAAATAAATAAATAATAATAACAAACTCCAGCGTTCAAAACAGAGCTGAAAATACTTCATTAAGGTGATTAAAGCCAAAATAAATTGACAGAACAAATAAAAGGATTACAAAAACTGGATTTAATTTAGGGGCAATTTCCCCATCGACAAAAGGAGTGCCCTGTATTTCTTTTGCAGGAGTTCTGGAAATCTTAATATTACGCAATTTAAAATTATAACACATTTGTAATTTGTCTTCAATTCAATTTTAATGTATTAGGAATTTGCCAGATGAGCGACTTCTAAATGCATCTTGTGTAAAATGTCGCCATTGAAGCCACCACCCACCATTTTCATTCATTGGTAGGGTGGCATATAAGCAAAATTTGAAGTTTCGATGTTAGATACGTAAATGCATAGGAATTGAGTGGTTTGTATGTCTAACTTCCAAAAGACAATAACCACTAAAACGAACATGATAACCATTCATGCTTAACAACCATCTGTGCCACCTTTATAGTTTCCGAAAAGCAAAGCAGCCGAATCCATCAACTATGATTACATCATCAGATTGGAATCAGCAACACTAAATCCTATCCTACAAGATCTTCGAAAAACATTGCAGCATTCAACATCAAACACATGTGACATGGTTACGTATCTATTTGTTACAACAAAAGGAGCAAAGACTCTGATAAGCTTTATGAACAAGAAATCCCTCCGCGGATCCTGTGAAAAACAAAAATAAGAATTGAGAAAACAGTCTTGCTGTACTAGCAACCACAAACTAGAGATTTGCATTCCAACAAAAACTAGCATTGGTCAAACTAAATAACTTTGTAGCTTCATGCGTCAGGTGCAGTATCTAATTGACTTAAGTACATCATAGGAAAAATCACCAAAAACAACTAAAAGTAATAATATTATTAAAAGGAAAGAAGCTCAGATTTGCCCATATTTTACAAAAATACTGTAGCAGAATATAGAAAGTAAACTCAAATGCATTTGCTAATGCTAAAAGAACGTTTATGTCAAATAAAAGTAGAACATGCACCATTTCACCACTAAAGTTGGCTATATGATTAAAGAGAAAGGAAAAAGAAGGAAAAGAGGAACAACAAAGTATGCAGAAGTATCATCATCATCATCACAGTACCATTAGGCTTATTCCAAGTTTTTAGGGTCAACTTTATGCATTCGAATTTTTCATTACAACTGAATTAGTTTGAGACATTAATCCCATACTTCGCAAACCATTCAAACAACTTTCCATGTTACCTATCTCTACCTCTCTTCCTTCCTAATCCATCAACACTTATTTTATGAATCCAATTAGTTGGTGGATTTTCTACTGTTTATTGGACATATTAAAGCACTTAAAGCTAATAATAAACCTTGGAAGAAAATCATCAAGGCATGGAGACCGGTTGCCTGCATGCAGACCTTCCAAAATCTCCTTCCCGCATCATATTGGGCCTCATCATCGCCTATTTTAAAAAAATGTATATGAACAGATCTAGAAACATAACCAATCTGCAGGCTAATAAAACATTAACCGCATCTGCAGTTGCACAATGGTTACCAACTGCCATCTGATCTGCTCCTTGACAGAGAAGTTTCTATTTGATTCCTTTCAGCATTTTCATCATCATTCCTTGTAATTTCTTACAAAGGATCATATGAGATTTTATCAATAGTAGATGTGCTTCATCTTCACAGATAGAATTACAGGTGTAAAAGAGTCGATTCGAGCTTGAACCACCCCCACTTTGAGCTTGATTAATTGATCAAGTTCGAGCTTGAGCTCAAGTTTACTTTTACACGTTCAAGCTAGCTCATGAGCCAGCTTGTCTACTATGAAAGAGAGAAAACAATATTAATTCAAACTAGTGTGATAATAAAATAACAAATAGAATGAGAAATTAAAGGATAAATCATAAAAAATCAATTGATATAAATTGTTAGATATCATTTTTAAAGCATTTCTTATAATTAAAAAATTATGCATTTCAATATATTTCAAGTATATTTCATAATAATTAATTCTTAAACAAGCCACCTCACAAACTAATGAGTCAAGTTGGGGATGGCTTAAGCTTGGCTTATTAGTTTATCGAGCACAGTTCACAAGCCACTTATTGAGTCGAGCCCGAGCTAGCTCATGAGTTAGCTTGCCTCAACTACATCCCTATATAGAATAAATCAATCATTTTGCAAATTGTAAAAGAATGGAAGCAGCGGTTACCCAGTTGCGGGTTCAAACGACTAGGGGTGTAAACGAGCCGAACACGAGCGAGCCATGCTTAGCTCATGTTCGGCTCGTTTATATTTCGAGCTCAAAAAGTGTGTTCGTGTTCGGCTCGTTTATATTTCGAGCTCAAAAAGTGTGTTCGTGTTCGGCTCGTTTATATTTCGAGCTCAAAAAGTGTGTTCGTGTTCGGCTCGTTTATATTTCGAGCTCAAAAAGTGTGTTCGTGTTCGGCTCGTTTGTTTAACGAGCCGAACACGAGCTGTTCACGAACAAAGAGTCATTTTAACAACCTTAATCATGTGCCATAAGACAATAATGGTTTGAGCAAGATTTAAAAATTATTATTTATATTAAAACATCATTTGAATCTAATTTAATAATTTTTATTATATTTTCTCAATCAATATTTTAATTGATTATAAATCTTTATAGTCTAGTAGTCAATTAAAAATTTTAAAAAACTACTTTATATATATATATAAACTTGATGAGTAGTATTTCGAGCCAAAACGAGCCGAACACGAACGAACACATCTTAGTTAGTGTTCGGCTCGTTAAATTATCGAATGAAATTAACGAGTCGAACACAAGCTGTTCGCGAACAAGGAGCCGTTTTGACAGCCCTAAAAACGGCCATCCAAGCTGCTCTATAACTTGGTGGAAATAGCGAAAAACAAAATCCCTCTTTGAATGAACTAGTAGACATGAGCCATCCTTCCCATAAATTTTCACAAACAAGTGTTCATAGTATGGGATGAAAACTTCAAGTTTTACTTCAAAGGATCTTCATCGCCCATTATTTGATGTTTTCAAATTCAATTTAAAGATGATTTTCAATAATGTTTCAACTTGAGGGAGAGTGTTAGAAGTTATAAGTGTTATATCTTTCCTATCTTTTTTTAATTGACTTTCCTATTCTAAAATTCATGTAAGGGTTATTAATATCCCATCATTTCAATAAAAGTATTCCACATTATTCTGAATTTCAACAATTACATATTTATATACATTCCTATCTATATAAAATTAGGAATATTTTTAATATAAAAAAGATCCTCTAATCAGATTATTTATGAGAAATGTATGTAAAATCCTCATTCCCAACAGAAGCTCGCAAGAAGGCAATGACAGCATCAGCATTGTGTGAAGAAAAATAGGATAAATGAAAGCTCCTAAATCTCATAAATTTGTTGTGGATTTAAGAAATCTACAGTTAAAGTCAAAACACAGATTTATTTTATTCTACTCGCAACCAAAAAACTCAAGAAGATAAAAACTCGAGGGAAAATTTAGATCCATCACCTTGCTTAAGTGACACTGACTGAGTCCTGCATTCATTTCTCTTCTAAAGAACACCCAGATTTTAACCAACTTTCACACAAATAGTCATGATCAAGCATTCATAAAATATGTTCTCCCATCATTTTAAAATTTCTTGCAAACAATGGAATTGAAAAAAACAAAAATTTCTCTCATCACAGCCACCTGAACAATCACCATACTGAAAATAGATAAATAAATAAAGGGGAAATTACATACACACCAGCCAATTCCTACATAGTTACGTATCTAACACTTAAATTTACTTTTCACATTTATACTATCCAAATCTTTCATTTCACACCAAAAATACCACCATTTTAACTTTTAAAAGTAAAAAACACTTTTAAGTTTAACGACGCAGCCACTGGATCAAAAACAAATCATAAAGTTCATGACATAATATATAGCACAAGGTAGTGGTTTAAAAATCTATCAAATGGGCCTTGAATTTTCACTCTTTTTACTGCAGAGCTTAGCTCTCTGCTGATCTTAAACACCACAAAATGCTAGGCTCCACAGAGGTCATACACTCAAGAACTACAAACAAATCATTTAATTCTTATAAATATCATGTTCTCTCAGTAGTTTTTTAAAACTTCAAAACTTGCCGCAATTAATAAAAAAACATCCAAAGTTGAGCATGTGTAACAGCCCAAACTCCCCATGCAGAGCCCTCTCGTACACATTGCTTTCATCCCATTGACTTCTACTTCATACCATTCATGCTTTTTCTTCTCACGGTGAGAACACTCTAATAAATGACCTCGAAAAGCTTTTTACCATGGCAAAGGAAAAAAAAAAATCGCATCTTAGGATTTGTGCAAAAATTTGAAATGGTGTTAAGGACAGATATCAGATTCAGAAGAACAAGAACAGTACATTTGAAGTCGACGAGGGAAAGCTAAGATTTCATGTAGAGACAATGGGAGCCACGCAGAAGTGTATTCCTAAGCTAAATTCATTACTGGATTTAAGTCAGAACAGAGTTAAATTGAATTTAGCAGAGCGCTGTAGCATCCCAATTTTTCTCGTTTGGCTAGATTTATGTTAAATCCAGCTGTAATACAATTAAAAGTTTGCTAACAAGCACCCCTCCTAAACTTTGGGGAATCCAACAAAAGGCTAGTCGATGTTTAACAGTTTAGCTTCACTCAGCTTAACCTATGCATGAAAAAGTTTATTCACTTTTAAAAGTTAAAAATTGTTATATTTTTTATGCAATGTTAAAAATTTAAGTGCTGAGTATGTCAATATGAATTTAAGTTTTAAGTACGAAGAGAATTTTTATATAATTACCTTTTGTAAGTACATTGACAAACATGAATAAATTCCTCGGAAGTAAATTGTCATCCTACAAGATAAGACACCATTTGCTGCTTACTCCAGATCTAAATGGAATTTGGACATTTTTGTAGGCTGCTTACATGCCTTAAAACAAAAGACGCAGATAATATGCTAAACCAAAGCAGCAGAATATATTTCACGTTTTTTATTTCAAAAGGCGTTTGGAAATCATTCGATAGTCCATAAGAAGCTTTTAACTTTGCAGTGAGGGAATCATGTTTCAGCAGAGGCATGTTCTAAATGTTACACATCCACTAAATAAAAGTATAACATAAGGGATTTAGAATTAAAAAAATGTGATGGCTTGTTGACCTCGCTGTCGATCGAGGTGCAGTATTCCCCTCCTTAGTAGCCTAGTATCTAGCCGTAGGACATTTCTGTCGACTACTCCTAGAAAACTAGTGAAGGAGTCATTCCCGTTAGCAATTCTGAACTTTTCTTCGTTCGACTTGACGTTCCATATAGTAGTTTTGACCGCTATTGCTTAGCAGGTAAGACTACTCTAAAGGAACTCAGGGAGTATTTCTATAGGACTGTCGGCCTTAGGATTGACTGTACTCGTTGATTTGGCGCCGTCGCGCTCTTCGCCGTCCTGTATAATTGAATTCAAGACCATTTTTTGACGCGATTCGGGTCGCGATGCATGTTCGTCCCAATCGTCGACGAGGTCATCTAAACGACTCCGGATGACGAAACAGACTACACTGATGCGTCTGGAACATCGATTTTGCCTAGAGTGGACATTCGTCTCATTGCGACGGCACGTCTTGAGGGAAAATACACATTTAAGTGTTAATTATAATAATATATAATATTTTATTAATATTATTATTATTATTATTATTTATTAATCCCTAATCCTAAATCTATCTTTCCCCCTCCTCCCTTCTTTCTCTCGAACCCGCGGGCCTCAGCCCTAACGTGGCTCGTTCGCTCGGTCCGTCTCTCGCCCGTCTGTGCCGCTGGATTCCTGCGCTCGTCCCTCTCGCACGCGAGACAATCTCGCAGACGACCCATCCCCTTATCATTGTCGTGGATCCTCTATCCCCTGCGAGGATCTTACCCTCTGCTTCTCGAGCCGCCCGCATGAAGCTTCTGCTCCGTTCGATTCCTCGAACTGTATACGATCTTTTGATCGCTCCTTCTCCTTCTCCCGTTTATATTAAGCTCTACTTAGAGCATTTCAGTATGCATAAAAATCTCTTAAAGGGAGGGAAAACTCTGCTATTTTCTTTTCTTACTTGCTTCTTTATTTTTTTGTACTTGGGTTGGCTTCCTCTTAATGTTGGAGGAAGGATTGAAGTTGAGTAGTGCTTTTTAAAATTTGTGTTGTTTTTTGCTGCAAAGAGGTGCCTTCTTCCCCCCTCCTGTGACTTGCTTCCTTTTGGTTTTCCCTCTGCCGAGTCTTTTGGGCTTGGTGCTGTGGATGGTATAGCACGCTAAGGTGATATTGCACCTAGATATGCCTAAGGTGATATTGCACCTATATTTTTGAAATATTTGCTACTTAAGCATCTAGAAATGGAAATGTGAGCATGTTCTAGGAGCCAGTTATGGTTATTTGTTTGAATCGATAAAAGCAGAGCATGTTATTAGTTGTTTTCCCCTTTTCTACTTGAAATATTTGGAAGTAATATAGATGTAGCCTTGAAATGAGATTTGCACCTCTGGAATACATGTTGGAATGCACTGGAAAAGCTTTTTGTTACTATCACTCTTGCTTAAAATGAATACTAGAGAGTTCGCTTTACTTTTTATACATGTATGGGGCTAGGTTTAGCTCTTGTGGTTTTCCCTTACTCGAAATGCATGCTATGAGAAAATTTATTTAATTTGAAAGCTCTGTAACTTGTTTTGAGGGCTTGATTTAGCTCCTCGTGAGGCATCTTCACCGCTCAAATATCTGTTGGAAATTGTTTCCTGCTTAGAATAG
>NEWO01000005.1:1255582-1272228 GCA_003013225.1 Phalaenopsis aphrodite
ATGCATGCATGCATGCATGCATGATGCATGGATGGATGCATGCATGATCTGAGTTGAGACTCTAAATACCACTCAGGTAGATTAAATAAAACTAAGCAATTATGTTGTTTGAGGCTACTTGATCACTTACCATATTGAGGATGAAAATCTAACGCCTTAGCTCAGGGTAATTTTCCAGCACACAGAGACAAAAGTATAAGGGATAATCATATTTTTTATGTCAAAAAATACTGTTAAGGAAAAAATAACGGGGTCTGATCCAGTCAAAATAATCCACTAAAGGATTGAAAATACAGGGTCCACTCTTTACCTGAATCAGGGAATATTGGATTAGAATATTATGTTGAAATCATAACTGCTATAAAATAACCTGACAAATGTAACTGTACAAAGGTAATTGAGACTATATCACAATAGTTGTAGTGGGGCTATAACAATCGTAGTCAGGCTACCACAGTTGTGGTTGGCTACATAAGTCTTAGTTGGCTGTCGTCAGTTGTTAAAAATTATATGTCTTGTAATTCTCTTCCCCTCCCCCCCTCAAGTTAAAAATGAGTCTATTTATAATTTTTTAGAGATGCATTTCCATAATTTTAGCTAGGATATCAAAACAACACATCAAACGATCCACATTGATTCCTTTGATCATAGGCCATTTCACAACATTTAAGGGTGTTAACAACCTTGAAATTAAAAGACTTTGGGCTAGTTAGATTTCTCTTATCGAGCCACTCGATTTGACTAAACACAAATCAAATTTAGAGATTATTTAGTCTACCGATTGATGCATAAAAAATTCCGACCTAATTTCAAGTGTTTGTTTTGGCTTTATTTGGACTTGGATTATATCACTTTCAACGTCATTAGATGCATCTTGTCGAGACACTTAGCTTGACTATAAGCTTATTGAAATCAGGGTGTCCAAATGATCTTAAAAATAAATATGAAATGTTTCTTGCTCAAAATGCAATTAGATTCGTGTCTCATGATAAAATTTTTCGATGACACATCAATACTAATGGAGTTCATCAAGTCATTCATAGTCATCATTCATATCCAAGTTGGCAGGATTATTATGAAAATCAACACTCCAATCACTCAAAGTTTGACTTAACCCAACATATAATTCATGTGATATCAACTTTACCCCAAATTTATAGTCCACTCCAAACTCATTACAAGTTAAGTTTGACTTAAGCTAGAATATTATTTTTTATTTCAAGTATAACCAAAGTCACTTGAGCTGAACTTGATATAAATTCTATTGGGCTATCACCAATTAATAGAATAGATTAGATACTTGATATGGATCAAAATCTGTGCATCGATTCCACAAGAAACAAACAGATTTCCAAAGAGAAAATTTCTAGTCTATTAATTTTGAATCTAGCCCAAGTGAACAATATCTTAATATTTTTGTAAACTCACTACACCTAATTTTTTGAAAAAAAAAAACTATCCAAAGCTAACAAGGTCAAAGATTAATAGAGTTTGCTAATTTTGAAAAAAATATCTTCTGGATTGGTTGCAGGAATATAAATTTGAATTTATGATTCGATTAGTATGTGACTGTTGATCTCATTTTTGGTCACATAGGACTTGCATGAACATCACCCCTTGGTCCAACACAACAAAATTGACTAAATAGCAATCAACCCTTTTTTGGCATGGTGTGGTCGCGGCAAGCCTGGACATGGCCAAGCTTGAAAGTTCCTCAGTGTGATCATGCCTAGGCCAGGTGTCACTATGCCTGAAAATTCCTTAGCATAGTCACGCTAGCCGTGGGCGTGACCATGCCCAATCGAATCGTCTTGGCACCCTAGCAATCTATGTCGTCCAGAGATCTGGCCACGAACAGTCACACCATTTCGTCGGCGACAATCCGTGGCACACTAACCGTCAAATTGACCTTTGTCGTAGATGCGCCACTAAATCGAAAGGCTCCGAAGGGCTTTGCCACCACCTTCCGAGCCTATAAATAGGCCACCTCTGACACTCCTCAAAAAGGCACACACAGAGCATCCAAACTCATTGGCACTAACCCTGAGCAGAGGAAGAAGTCTTCAACAAGCCTCCTACCTTCCAGTCAGCCTCCTCCTCTTTGGAAAGCTTCTTCCCTTTTCTCTTTAATTTAATAATTTAATTTCGTAAGTCTAGTTAAGCTAGGTCAACTCAATAGCCCTAGATTAGGCTTGGGATTGGGTTCGACTCAGGTTGACCAGGACTCAATCTAACCCAAACTCACTTAATCAAACCTTAAAAATAACTCAGGTCTGACCCAAACCAGACCTAACCAAACCGGGACTGACCCAAACCCTAAACCTAAACCAACCAAGGTCTGACCCAAACCCTAGACCCGACCCAACCCAGGAATAGCCCAAACCCTAAACCTGATCCAACCCATGCCTAGCCTGAACCTTAACCTAACTCAAGTATAACCCAAATCAAACCTGACCCAATTCCTAACCTAACTCAGGTCTAACCCAAGCCAAACCTAATTCACATCTTATCCTAACCCAGGTATAAGTTAACCTAGACCTGACCTAAGCCCTAAGTTAAATCCTAAATCTAAACTAAAACTCAAACCAAACCAAAGCCGACCTGGGTCAACCCAACTTAACTAGGTCAAATCCAAATCAAATCTAAGCCAACTCAGATCAACCCAGCTTAACCTTGGTCAAACCCAAACCAAATCTAAGCTCGACTCGGATCAACCCAGCTTAACCTGAGTCAAATACAAATCAAACCTAAGCAAACTCAGGTCAATCCAACTTAATCCGGACCAGCCTATATCAAACCCAACTTAACTTGAGTCAGCTTAAGTCCAACCCACGTCCAATTAGCTAACCCATATCAACTCAAATTTGAGCTAACCTAAGATGGAAAATCAGCTTACCTCAGCCCGATCCCAACCTAAGTCTAGTCGGGGGCTTAAAATACATGTTATGTCATCTCATGTTCCATATGTCATTTTATATGATATTTCCATATGTTGTCCTATGTATGTTATTTCATGTTTTGTTTCGTATGTTATTTCATGCTTAAAACAATATATATATATATATATATATATATATATATATATATATATATATATATATATATATAATAATTATAATAATAATAATAATAATAATAATAATAATAATAAACAAGGACGAGAACTTCTCAATAAACAAAAAAAAAAACTTCAAACAAAACAAACACAAAACTTAGAAAAACTCTGATTTCTAAACATGACTGACAAATCTAGGATCCAAGCAAAACATCAATCAAATATTGAAATATTGAGCTTCAAATAAATCTAACATACACCAAGATAAAGAACTAAAAGAGAAACTAAGTAGATCTGACGTGAACTTTAGGCTAGCTAACTCAGGCACCAAACAAAGGGCCACACACTTACCCCAAGTTAGTCTGAGTATAAAAGCCTAGGTTAGTTTAGGTACCTAGTTAGTGCTAAGAACTAAGACATGCAAAATAACAAACCTACCCCTTGATACTAGAGGGAATACGTTAGAGTGAAGTAATCCATGATTACTTATGCAAACATTTCAGACTGCTTAGAAGCTATGAATCCTCCATGCTTCGGCAGTCAAGAAGGATTCTTGGTTATGAGGATGGTTATAGTTGACAGATACTATTGTTCTAGCGACGACGAAAAACCATGAGCATCTTGACCGAGGGCATTATTCCCAAAATGTAGGTTATTCCACCAATAAAATTTCTTATAAAGTCCAGGGTTTCACTTCTTATCAAGAAATCCTTTCCTAATTGACTCTATCCTTAGCTTATGGTTTTCGACTATTCCATTCAGTCAAATCTAATATCTCATATATATCCTTTTGACTTTACGTGATTAATTCAAACAAAACACTAGACCCCTTTCACCAAATCTTTCTTATCTCATGGGTCTTTCCCCTGAAACGTCGTCATCAGACTGAAAGTCCCATTTCCCTTTTGAACATAATTCTTCCAATTTAGACCCTCATTTCAACTATGAAAGTTCGATATCCGACAATTTGATTCATCACATTAACCGAGAGTTTTCTTTCAGACTCACAACTTTAAGGATTTAATTAACTACGAGTGCTTAACCTTGTAGGATACGAGACCCCATAAATAGAATAAACATTATCTTAAACCCATAAGGTAAGAGAAAAATCCTGATTATGTGGATCCATAAATCCCAATAACTTTCCTCATCTGGATAATTGAATCCATTCTGAGGTACTGTTTCTATATCTCAAGATAGAATATTTTTCTTCGAATGTCGTATATGAACATTTAAATAGAAGTCTTTCGAGAGTTGTGATGTCAAAGCAACCAACAAAAAAAAAATCCCCCATAGTGACAATCAGAAGCAATTATCCTCCTTATCCCTTTTTAGGCTTCAAAAAGATATGGCAATCATATGGGTTTAGTTGCCTAAATCAAGCGAATAGCCTAAGATTCCATTTCTTCCTAAAGGATTGTAATAATCTAGAGGCAACGTTCATATTTCCCTAAATTAGCGTGTTTTAACCTAGTAATTCCATCAAGGTCTCTCCCAGAACATGAGGTTCACGACAAGTTTTAACTAACTGGCCAGGCCGAAAGTGAACAAAGAAGTAAAGGTTAAAATATCACTTCATAAGAAACTTCATTAAAACAAACAAGAGAATTCAGACATGACATTCCTACATCACCAATTCAAATGACAAAGGCTAATCTACTTACTAAACATGCTTGTAAACAATAACATTAGTATTTTATTGAAAGGAAATAACATAGACAAGAGTTTAATGGATAAAACCCGATGAAAACACAAAGAAGTTTGCAAACTTATCTCCTGTCCTCCAAATGATGTGACGAAATGTACGAGCACGATTGCACACTCTGAAACACTAAAAAATATCTCATCACTTCGCTCACTTGCACTTGAATCCTTCTTCCTTGAGTTTCGCTCACTGTACTACATCAAGATATTCATGAGTGTCCTCCTTCGTTCGGTCGATGGAGAATTTAAGGCTTGGTTAGAGAATCAGTGCCTGCAAACCTCTTCAACCATCAGAACACATGAACTAGGGCCTAGATGTTGGTATGCGGCACCTAGGCGTTGGTCACTAATGTCTAGACGTTGTAGCACAGTATCTACTTTCTACCTTCTCAAGTTATGGTTTTAGGGCATTAGGCGCCTAAGCACCTATGTCAGGCACCTAGGCGCTGCTATCATGATTCATTGGTTCTTCAGCTCCGATAAATTTTCTTCCCTGAATCCCGCAAAACACATAACAAATGCCTTCCAAAAGCGTAAAATTAACAAAAAAACAAATTAAAATAGAACATAAGTAATTATATTTCCAATTCATGTCAACATTAAAGGCTTCAATACTTTTTTTTTACATTTTATTTACCTATTTAGGATATTCACGCAATTTCTTCTTTTAGAACTCATTTGTTAACAATCCAATCTATAAAGATATTGAGTAATGATCCATGACAAGTTGTTCCTATGAGCATCATTTTAACATAATTTCTATTAATCCAATCTACTCTCCTCCCCACCAAGAATTTCACTAATAAGGAAGCATTCCTAAAGAAAATGCAATTTTCTCCTTTCTTCAGGTGTTTCATATTGCTGTATAAAATAGTTGGACCTATTCCTTCCTAGGAATCTTTCTTGTTCAAATATCAACAATGCTTCTCTTCAATTTTAAAGATTTCTAGCAAACAAACATATTGCCGGAACACTGAACCTAAGGTCCCCTGCATCATTCATCTAGCCCTCCATTAGTCAATAAGGCCTTGTTCATTAAAATATGCTTATAACTTGTATCTAATTTGAACCAAAATCCTCAAAACCTTGGTGCAATTTAACTCTTACTTTGCTTTGTCATTACTTTCACTCGCTAAATGCAATTTTAATAGGTTCAATATTTTGTTCATATTGAAATGGCAAGTTATCCCCTTCCTCCCTCTTTATCTATACATAGATAGACAGACAGACAAACCTAGACAAGCTAAACATGCTTCTCTTGGCTACAGATTTGATTAAATGGTTTTAAGCTAATTGAGCCTAGTTTGGATAGAAGTGCAATCATATTGTTGAGACACCTAATAGTACCAAACCTGAAAAGTCCATCTTACCTTTGTTAAAAGGATTTGTGCATTACCAAGCTATATTAGATTTGAAATAAATCTACCAACATTAAATTTTTCATAGTTCAATGGTTCTGAAAGTTTCAAAATTTCATCAAGAGATTGTTTGAATGGGAGTGTTTGTAGTGTAAAATAAATCATATGCAGGAAATTTGTATTTTTAAGTGCTTGGTTGGAAGAAAAATAAATGCATAGTAACATTCTGCGGTATTTAAAATTTCTTAACTAGTGCATTTTCAATGTATTGAAATTCACCCAATTTGGGAGAATTCCAAATACATTGAAAATGCGAAGATTGGGCTCCTATCACCCACCACCGCCGTCCACCTCCAGTAATCACCATCCGCCACTATCATCGGCCTCTATCACCATCAGCCTCTGTGTTACGTTAAACTCAATATATATTTTAATCTCAAACAACCAACACAAAAAAAAAAAAATAAACTCCTAATTTTCTTTTACAAATAAGGAAACACCAACAACTTTTTCAAACAAATGATTGTATTTTGAATTCTATGAAATTCAAAATATTTGCAGCAAAACAACCACTAATGCTAAGTGATACTTTATAGTCATCCATATTTCGATACAAAATAAGGAAAGATAAGAAACGAAGGGTGCAAAAGAAAAGGTTATTTCAGATTAAAAGTAAGTTAGAAAGTCTGTTCAGTTTGAAAATTAAGATATAAAGCAGGTTAAAAGAATGTTAAATAATAACTGCCACTCTCAACAAAGATGGGCAACCATGCAAATATGTTGACCATGATCATAAAGCCATAACTTTACCCACAAAAGTAAACAAGCAACATATTAGATTTTCAAAACACAAATATGTGAACTGTAAAACCAGAGCTACAAAAAACATTACCAAACCGGCCTAAAGTAAAATCAATAAGAATTTTTACAAACAAGAAAATATACATCATAGTCAAGAAAACATCATTTAACACAAAACGAAGAGGTTCTATGACAGTTACTAAAATGAGTAACAAACAAAATGGGAAGAAATTAATCAATATAAATGATTCTAGGGTCTAAAATTTTTAATGTGAATCTGGTATGCACAAAAATTAAATACAAGCAATTTATAAAACAAACATGCAAATTTCAGAAAAGCAAGCTGTAATCTCAATGAACATTTACTAATAATGTTGAAAAATAGAAATTAGTTAAAAAGCAATTACAATAATAAATTTTGGCCATTAATGAAAATTAATCATATGAATTAAAGACCAAAAACAACAAATGTGGTAGAAATTTTGCAAACATGAAATGAATTAGATTGTATAAGATCTAAACATCAATCTCATTTTCAATCAAGATAAAGAAACATAACAGAAGGGGGGCAGAAAAAGAAAAATACATGGAAGATGGGTAAATATCATACACCTCAAACTTTTTATCCAGCTAATGAATCAATATCCCAAAAAAGAAATGATTTACACATTCAAAGAATCTTTAATTTAAGCCATAGACTTCTTTTATCTACTTTAAAATTGATATTTATAAACCTAATTGCAGCACCAAGTAGATAGGGCTGTCGAGATGAAAACTTTGAAGGAGAGCAGTAAAAAAGGGTCAAAACGTTTGACAAGCATACAAATAGTTCCACGAGAACAAAGCCCTGCAGAATAGCAGTAGGAAGAAGTTGACAAGACGATCAAGAACAATCCATGAATAAAACCAACAAAAAATATTGAAGGAAAAACCTGAAAGGACACGTATAAAGATAATAAAAAAACATACAAGTAAAAGTCTTGTTGGAATCATTCATGTCAATAGGAAATAGCACACTATAGTGCATGGATCCCCCAAAGTCATACCATAGCAGTATTTATTTTAAAAATAGCAAAAATTAGTAAGAAGCCTGAATTATTTATTAATAACTCAACAATTAATGAAGAAAAAAAAAATACATGATGTGAGTATACCGTAAAATAATTTAACTTCTACATGCATGAAAGTACATGAAAGATACAACTACAACAACAAAGCCTTAATCCCACTACGTGGGGTCGGCTACATGAATCCTTTTTTCCATTGCATCCTATTTAGTGTCATATTTTCATTTAGTTCCGATAAATTAAGATCATTTTTTATACAATAACCCCAAGTCTTCATAGGTCTATCTATACCTTTCTTAACATTAGTCGAATCGAAAACATCTACTCTCCTAATCGGATCATCAGATGGTCGACGCTTACGTGACCAAACCATCTAAGATGATTTTCTCTACTTTTGTCTGTCACAAGAGCTACACCAACCATATCACGGTATAGAAACAGTTTGATTGGCAAATGAAACGATTAATGAAATGTAAATCTTTTCAAGGAAATACATAAATCCAAAACAAAAGTAATAATTTGTTTACAAATACCTTATTCATATTCAAAGATAAACGATTCATCCTCAAAATCATCACCATGAACCATAATAGCCTCATCTTTCATAAAAAAATGACAAAAATTCTCAAAGGAATACTGAGCTCAAAACATAAGAGTTTGTTTACAAATCCCGTATTCCAATTCCAATGAATCATCTTCCAAATAGTTCTCGTCATATAAACCAAATCTTCCTCATCATCTTCGATGAACATAGCCTCTAAACAGAGCAAAATAGTGCAAGTTTATTGACTGTTTGTGCCTTGCAACAATAAAAGTGCATCTTATTCTGCATAATTGACAAGCAAGAAGGGAACAAAAAATAAAATAGGAACCTAAATATTAAAAAGTCACCACAACCTCAAATTAGAGAAGCCACAAAATCACAATAGTTTCATATCAACATATGCGATGGAAGATATGGAATTCCACGCTTCCAAAATTGTCAAGTCATTAAGCAAGAATGTTTGCTTAGTTAAGCTATACCCATACTCTCTAGGTTTTTACTAAAGAAGTAAATTTTACCAATACTTCAAAGATAGAAATCAAAGCTCTACCTTTGCCATTCCTATTACTTTCCTTTAATAAAAAAAAAAGGTGTCTATACCAGATTATTTAGTTTACATATTATTTTCATAATATTTTTTATATCTTATAATCATGATAATTTTTTATGGTAACCTTTAAAGAAATTCAAACCTCAATTGTCATGGTTCTATATAAATAACTCACAATGATTTGAAATAAATATACTAATAAAGTATAAAATGAAAATTCCTTGCAGCCATGAAAATGCTTCCTATTTTTCAAGAAAGCTCGGTGAATCAATACAAACAACTTGAGGATTGAAACAATTTAGACGTTTTGATAACCCAACATGTACAAGTTTAGAATTTGTTATCTTCAGTTTCTTCTTCTTTTATTTCTTTCAAATTCTTATTGAATATATGATTTCATTGCACACTTGCATCAATTTAGTACTAAAGCAAAACTTTTATACTTTTGTCATGTTTGCCTATGTTTCACTTTCTAGTTGTTTTGTCGTTGTTTTGCAAATGTTTTGCTGTTTTGTGTCCTGTTTTCAATGAAATTTTCATTGTTTTTTTTTTTTTTTTTAATAGTTGTTTTCCCTATTTTCACAATTCTACACTTACTTGTGAGCAGTGCTCATCATGTTATCATTGTTTATAAACTCATTTTTATAAGCTGTAACTTCTCTCGAGTCCCAAATACATCACCTAAATAATAAAGCCTTCTACAATCGCATAAAACACCAATAATAGCATATGTCCCACCTCACCCTACACCCAACCGCAGCAAAACAAAAGACATATTATTTTCTTTTATGACAGCTTTAAATTTCCTCCAACATAGCCATTCTCCCTCACTTGTTTATAAGACAAATTTGAATTCAAACTATAAATTTACATTCAAATTTGAATTCAAAGCTAGTTTATATTTTGAAAACTAATCTAAAAATTTTATGCAAATCAACAGTAACCTATACAAAATATGCCAATGCTAACTTGGTACGTGTTGCTAGCTTCCTAAGAGATTTTGACTAGAAATTCAACAAAACAATGATATATAATCTATCATCAACCACCCTATTTGACAATCAGGATCTTTTTTATGCCTTCGCATTTCAGATTCATTAGAAAGTGGAAAATTTTAATGTAATTTCTAATCTTCATATGGATTAACATAAAACAAGATCTTAGCGGGGGTAATTTACACTTTTGATTGTCATGTTGTTTTTTAAAATAGCTCCTTACGCTTTGTGTAAATGATAATTTAGAATTGGAACAAAATTTCATGCAACCTATATTATTGCTTCTTAGTATTTCTCAATGCTTTGAGGAATCAGCAAAAAGTGAGTGAGAATTCAATAATTTATATGCTTTGATAATTCAATAAAAGGGGTATGAGGATTTGATATTTCATAAATTTAATTTTCTTTTTTAGAATTTTTTTCCTTGAACCTACAAATTTGTCCCCTTTGCGTAATATCTCGCAAGTGCAACAGACTCAATAGCAAAGGATGATGGCTTTCCCAAGACAAACAAATATAAGAGACAAATCACTCTCCTTTAGAATCTAGTCATAGACATCTAGCTATGCATGATAAAAAAGCCTAAGTAACAAATATTATCAGACTTCAATAGTGGCAATGAAAACAGCAAAAATAAGTAGAAGAATTGTTGCATAATAACAAGAAAAAGGCACAACTTTCCCAAGACAAACAAATGTAATGGTGAGCAAAAAAAATGTGAAACCTTAGTAATTAGGCAAAGATAAAACGGTCTCATCAATTAACCAAGCAATTACAAACATAGCACTACTTCAGAAAAAGAGAATATATACTATGCATGTGTTAGGAGTTATGATAGGAAATAATTTATTCTTATAAATAAATTATTTTCTTAGAATTAGAGTTATGTTAGGAAATAATTTATTCTTGTAAATAAATTATTTCCTTAGAATTAATGAGATATTTATTTTCTTATTTTACGTTATTTCCTATATCTCCTAACAATTAATGCAAATTAATTATTGGATATACTAAATGTTATACCCTTCCTTTCATATCATTTACCTTTTATTATTTTTCCTATTACAAGATTATTATAAGGGTTATTTATAACCCCGTTCATATCAATGAAAATGTATGTATTCCACCACATTATTCTGAGTTTTAACAGCATGAAATCAGAATTGTAACGGGTTGTTATACAAAGTAAAAATCTTAACGTTTTGCACCTTAAGCAAATATTGGAAATATCATTGCGCTAAAATGACTTCCTTCCAATTGCATAACCTCGTTACGATAAACAATATGCATTAAAATTATACTTGAAAATAGAAATTTAACAATGAAACTCCAAGCCTTGAATCAGATATTGTAAAGCCCTTCTACAACAGGTAGAAGAAATTGCGGATGAAATGATTACTAGCTGCAAATATCTTGAGAAAGGAACAACTTTGAGTGATAATATCAGCATAAATCAAAGCACAGAAAAAAAGCATGCTCAACAAAAGTACGACTTAAACTAGATAACATTTTGTTTCAAAGTACGACTTAAACTAGATAACATTTTGTTTCAAGGAACCAGCAATAGATATCGAGCGAGGTAGAACAGAGCTATCTTTCTCAATCTACAAAATCGGCGTATACACAGCACATGCATGAAATGAAAGAAAAAGAAGTAGCAAGAAAGCATCAAAGCAGCAGCTAATACTCAAAACAAAAATAAAGAAAGAGAGACCCGCAACTTTGTTTCAAATTTCAATATTATTTTATTATTGTTTAATCATTTTGTCATCGAGTAACAGCTTTCGAGTCCTTATCTACACCAAGGCCATACAACACACCAGCATATTTCTCAGTCAATCCGCTGAAGTAGATCTCCCTGAGCTTCCAGAAGGCGCGAGAGGTGAGGAGGCTGTCAGATCCAGCTTGATGGGAGACTCCAACCCTCCGCAAACCAAGCAGCTGGGCAAGCGTGTTGAGCCCACCATGAAGACCGTTGCAAAACTTCATGAGATGCTTGACGTCATATAGAGTCGGGAAGAAGATATTTATGAGTTCGAAAAACCCTGCCTGGGTGTCAGGGAGTTTTTTGCAAGTGAGCAGCTTTAGGAGGTAGCCAAAGTCATGGCCGCAGTGGAAGGCTATCCAGTGCACGTCCTCATTCAGAACGACGCCAGAGGACATGAAAAGCTCACCAAAGCGAAGGGTATCAATACCCAGCTCCTTGTTCTTCTTGAAGTCGATTCCCGATTGGCGTAGGAGCTCAATAGAGTCGGCGGCGTAAATGTCGCACTGGACGTCGAACTCGCGAAAATTGAACTGCCAGATGCAGCCAAATCCCGTGTTGCAGGTGGGGAGATTGCCGCGCTCGTCAGAGAAAGTAAGCCCGAGCTGGATCAGCTTCAACATATTGACATTATCCCTAAGCACCGCGTAGTTGCAGTCGGAGAGCGACTTGAAAGGTCCCAACGGCCGGCACACGATCCCCGGAAACTCCGTGTCCATTGCAACAAAAGGGAAGTCGTCCACAATCTCCCGGATAATAGCAAACTCTTGCATCAGATTGTCATCCCACACCTCTCGAATTTGAACGTTATCATTCTTAGGGGCCGCTGACATCTCTGAGACATGCGAGCTGCAAACATTGAACCAAGAAAACCCTCAATTACCATTTCTAGACCATCAAATGAACCGCCCCACGAAGAACAAATCCCCCAATCATACAAATTCGAAATCGCCCTAACGATGGAGTGGAAGAACACGGAAAAAAAAAACATATCTGACCTGGGGAGGATGAGATCGAAGTGCGGGGACGACGGGCCGAATAGGTTTCCGAAAAAGGCAAAGGATTTTTATGGCTTCCAGGAGAAAAATGGCAACAGAGAACATGTATATAAAGAAGCTTTGTAGGGTTTGAAAATTTCTGGGTGCGAAAGAGGCGGTGACTCAACAGTGGGTTGGCCCGGCGCCAGATCCGCATTTGGAGAGTTAATAAAAATAAAAAATAAAATAAAATAAAATAAAATAATAATGATGGGAAATTTTACTTTTTTTATAAATAATAATTTTACAATTTCAAGGCTTTTCTTAAGGGGGGAAGGCGGTGGGGTAGTCCAACGTGACGTGCGCATGAAGGAGTGAATTATACATTATAAACCTATGGATAGAGTTCATCCGAAACAATGATATTTACAAATTAATCATCAAGGTGATTTTTTTGCTTCATTAGGTATGCTTGTTGCATTTGTTGCCATTTTGGTTGTTGTTAGGTTGTTGTTATGTGGCTTGAACAATTGTTATGATGGATACTTTGTATTTGTTGGTTGTATTGTGTTAATAGACCGATGTTGTCCCCATTGCAATCATCATGTAATTCTTGATATTTGTGATTTATGATGTGATATGGATTCAGATGACCTTTGTTTATTAGATTGATCTTTAATAGGATAATGATGTAATTTCAAAATTTTTCATGGTATTTTGTTATGAGATTTTTCTCTATTTTAGCTTAGGTTTTGAATATGGCTCCTTGGAAAGCACATTGACAGTTTATCTTTAGTTTTTGAAATTTTGAATATTCTGGACTCTGTGTTTGCATGTTTATGGTTCTCTTAGAAAAGCTCAGGAAAACTCACATTTCTTCAAATTTTGGGGATTCAATAAAAAAGTTTCGCGACTTATTTAAAAATTTTTTCACTAAATTATTAATATCCTTTCAATTGTATCTAGACAAAATTCTTAAATTATATTCTATTTATTGTGATAGTTTTTTAACTTTATTTTATCACTTTCAACTCTATTTAACTATTGCTATTTTTTTTCTTTTGAAACTTTATGCTTTGTTTTTTGAGGAAATCATTGTATATTGAATCCTATTTTCAGAAGCTCTCTATCTTTTATAGGATTTTCGTGTAATACTTTGACTCAGTAATGATATTAACTAGTTATGATCCTCAACTTCTCAAACAACAACAACAATAAGCATTTATCACACTAAGTGGGGCCTGCTAAATAAATCATTTTTCTCTATTGTGCCCTATTGAGCTGCATATTTTTATTTAAATCTAACAGATTAAGATTATTTTTTTTATAAAATATGTCAAAGTCTTTTAGGACTTCTGCTGCCTTTTTAAAGATCAAAATATAGTTATTTTAAAAGTACATAAATTTAAACACTTATTTAATTGCCTATAGATAAATTTTCCAAGCGATTTGTGCTGCTTCTTTTGGGTAAAATTTTAGCTCTATTTTATCACAGTCAGCCCTATTTGATTATTGTTAATTTATTTTGGTTTTTATTTCGAATTATTATTGTACAACAAAAAAGTCTTAGTGTAGATCTCACAGGGATCCAACGGTCCAGCAGAAGGAAGTATGAATGTATGATGAGGGAAGATCCCTTGCAAGGGGATCACAAGTCCGATCTAGCCGATTGAGCTAAGCCAACCGAGTAAAAAAAACTTATGCGAGGATGGTTGACTGGTACCAACCAAGCAGCCACTCGAAAGCTCACTGAGATAGCATTTGAATCTCCAACAAAGAAAAAGCTGACTAGATGCAGAAGTATATCCCGTAGGAGAGCTAACTAGTAGAAGTTAGAAGACTTCTCATTAAAAATATAATCCAAGAGCTAACCGAGTTAAGCCGATCAAGCTCTAATGATCGAGATAATTAACTGAGCCAAGTTGACCAAGCTCAACCGACTGAGCCAAAAAAAATGACTAGATGATGAGTATTCATTTATAAACATCTAAAGTATCCAATATAAGCACCATCCATATGAGGGTAAAAATGTAATAGCATTATTGTACTAAATCCTCTATGAATAGAGAAAGCATTTAATGAAGAGGGTTGCATGTTTTTTACTATTTATTTGAAAGGTTGTACCTCTAGTATATAACATATTTCTCTCTCCCTCTACATTTCTACTCACTTCTCACGCTTTATTTCTTGAGTGTGATTTGCAAATAAATATGGATTCAACATCATAAATAGTGCGGTGAGTATGGATCATACCATAGATAAGAAGATAAGCAAACCAAGAAGAAGAATCTCACAACAAGGAAGATCAACAACAACATGGAGTGCACTTCAACATTTGTAGCGAACCAGAGCCAAGATTTAAAGGATCAAATTATGAAAAATGAATGGAGGCACGTTGACTCGTAAGAGGGATCCACCACCTTGACATGACGTGTTGGCACCAAATGACCGAAAATTCCCCCTGGGCTTGAAGAGAAAGGATGACACCCAATACCTTGACAATGTTGGATCATCACTTGTCAATCACAACTAATTCGAGCGCATAGAAGTGTCACATTAGGCAAAAAAATTTGCATTCTTCCAATAAATCCCTAATGTCGAACCCAAAAAATGATTCAACATTCTGACACTTGAAACTTACAAAGGTTAGACTGACCCGATCGACCACAGTGCTACTTTTGACTCGATTGATTGCCTTCTCTAGATCACTCAAGTGCTAAAGTGCCAACACTTTTTACCGTGCTGAGGGACTAAACCCTCACATGTTTCAATAGATTACAACCTAAAATAATCACACCATTTGCAAATTTTAAATGGTTCGTTGTGCATTTCACTAGCTTGCCAAATTTTCATAAAAGCTGGCATCCTCCCTTATAGCTTTGCAAAGGGTAGAACAAAACCCTGCATGCCTTCATCACTCACTTCCAAAAGTAACTGTTAGAAGTTTGGGGCCTAAAGTCTACAATTGCCTACACAACCCTCACCCACATACTTAAAGAAGAACCTTTTCACTATGCACACGGATTACATCGCATGATGTCACCAACCGAGCTGTTGGAACTAACCAATAACCATATATCAACAAAATAATAAAACTCCCTTCTCACTTCATTCAGAACTGAATAAACCAACTGTCACCCGTCGAAGAGAACCACATATGGAGAAGGGTAGACACTGATACACAATCCTCGCCTTCCTAACCAATCCAACTTTGAAGACTCACGATCACTCCCAAATGTCTGAGTGGATTACAACTTCTGAAGCCACTAGCCAAGATATTGGAGCTAACTAATAACACATATTGATATAAAAATATAACTCCACCCCCCCTCTCGCCGAACAAACTAGCCATCACCTTCAAAGAGAACCAACCACAAAAAAGGATGAAAAACAAGACACAATCCTCACATTCTTACATAATCCCACTTTTAAGACTCGCGATTACACAATAGATGACTGGGTAGTTGATCAAGCTCATTATCGAGGAGGTCAAACTCAGTACCCTAAATGATGAATGGCTCGATATGTGGAGCGAGCGCCGCCTGCTTACGAGATCCCCAACTAGAACCTTTTAAGAGTATCAATGGATCAAATAGTGGAGGTCATTTAAAATAAGGAATACTTCAACAAGGTGACTCAAATGAAACCCGAAACATATCTTTGGGACCCTAAGACGTAATGAGTGTATCATCATGACCACAGTCACGACACCAAAGCGTGCCAACATCTCTAAAGTCTAATCAAAGATTTGATTAGTTGGGAAACTGAAGGAGTTTATAGCCTATAGGGCAACCACCCGAAGACAATGAAAAGCAACTATAAGAGATTAA
>NEWO01000005.1:1276435-1335176 GCA_003013225.1 Phalaenopsis aphrodite
TAGATGAAGAAGGGCGGTAGATTTGTAAATATGAAGTTTTAGATGGTCTTTATGTCATTTAGGTTCTAGACCATATGCAATTTATCTTTATATTGTATTATAAAAAATAGTTGGCATTTAATAGTGTGACAATTTTATACCAAGAATAAAAGCTTCAATTATCTTATATTCTACAAACAGTACACAAAAAACAAAATGGTATTTAAAATTTTTATTGAAGTTCGCAAAATGGAGATCAAATTTGGTTCTTTGAAGGTAAAATTTAGCTAATATATGTTGTGTTATCGAGCTCGATGAACAGTTCTTTCAGGCAGAAGGAAGAGAGCTTTAGTCCATCATCATTTATGCAACCATTTATAGGCCGTCAGACGCCCACACCAAAGATCTTGTCAACAACAAGTCTACCAAACTCCCGTTTTGTACAACTTATAATGCAGCTTTTTTATTTTATTTCTTAGACGCCTGCACTGATACATAGGATCTATACTGTATAAATAAGAATTAAAATGAGAAAATTTGGAGTTAGCTCTCTTTGGACTCCTCTTTCTCTAAAAGATCTCTTAGATTCTTCTCACCACTTCCACAAGATCTCTCCTGAAGTTTACGGGTTCACAAATTACATGGGATCATACGTTGATGCGATTCAACATCCTTCCACAATAAATACTATTGTCGAATATATATATATATATATATATATATATATATATATATATATATATACAGAGTATTCAGGTTGTAAAAAATAGCGTAATCCAAATAATGATTTAATGTTCTACCTAACGTAACCTGAAGTATGGCTGTCATATTACCACAATAACAAGGATACTTGGGAATGAATGAAAACGATAAAAAATAGGCATTTAATCATAAAATCGGAAATTATCCTTAGATGGACATAATACCTTCTAAACGTTAGATGTCGAAGAAAATTAAAGATACCATAAAATAATTAATATATCTAAATCATTTTTTTCTTAAGATTTATATACATATCAGTCAATCCCTATGTATTTACATATCTAAAACATAAACTCCAATTTGTACATATACATCGTCTTATCTATGCATGAAAATATGTATTTCATTTATTTTGAAGTTAAAATAGTGATATTATGCAAATGACCCTTTTTTCTTATGAGGGCTCCAAGATTAGGAAGAGTGACATTTGCATGAGGCACAAAATCAATATGTTCTTAGACCACCAAAAGCTGAATACAACATTTACGGTTGTTAAATGTTAATTTTAATTTTAATTAGATAAGTGGATTGATTAGTCGTTGTAGACCTCACACCTTTTCACTCCTTAAGACTTGCAAACCTGAAGTTTTTATGTAAGATGCATGTCTCATAGAAATTCTTTTATTACCATAAGAAAAGATATTTTTAAATGCAAACATTGACCGTTGCTATTTGTTTGGCATGTGGTGAAGTCGTATTTGCTTTAGAATATGCCTAGAACACTATCAATTAAATGTAAACATAACTCTTAACTTGCTCTTGTTTCTTTTTAATTGTTGTTTATGCATTCAAGAAGATATTGTTTGCATCTAGTTTAACTCTAGTTAATAGTTGACCCCACTGCGAGCACTCTAAAGGCACTTATTCATAATAATATTTGACATACAAATTGCTTTGAAAGCCTTCTTAAATGCTATAAAATAGATTTTGGGCCTAAGAAATATTTTTCCATCATTTGAGTTTTGTGTTTTATTTGTTTGGAGCGTGCTGGAAGATTCATGAAGCGTGCTGGAAGATTCACGACGGTAGAGTAATGAATTATCGTCTTAGCGTTGCACAAGAGTTTAACACACACTGGGAAGATAGAAAAGAATTAGTAGTGACATCGGAGGTTCTTAGATGGATAAAAATCCACGGGGTCTAGCTCAATTGAAAAGTTTCACTATACAATGAGGATTACAGTTGCAACAACTTCTCTCAGAGGCAGGAAAAGAATAGGAATTCTCCCAATTTACAACATCGTGCATATAAATTTGTTGCAAGGAAAGGACGACTGCTGATAACAATCGGCAGCGGTCGGCAGGTGTTAGTCGACTGCAATCGGCAGTAATGGTCGACGACGACAATAATAATGTTGGATTTTAGTTTTTTCTCAAAGTTTCGTGTTCTTCTTCAAGACTCAAGTTCCCACATCAATCATGAGAGGGGTGAGCTCTATTTATAGAGTTGTGAGTGCAATCAATGCAAAAATGTGAATAACTCTGATCAGAAAGTCCGAAGAGGCTACATCGATTAGAGGCTTTTGTGGACATTTGAGAATCTTAACAACGTTGAAATTGAGTGATCTTAGGTTCATTGGATTCAAATTGTCAAGAAGCTCGATTTGGCTATGAACTCGCTGAATTTGACATCCATTTGACCTTCCAAATATGTTCAAAAAAATTTTCAAAAGCGATTTAATAGATTGATCTAAACCTGGGTTGACTTGGATTAGATCAATTTTTATATCTTCGAGTCCACCTCATCGAGCCTGTCAGTTTGATTATAAGTTTGTCAGGAGCTCTAGATGACTCTTAATTGAAGCTTGAATTTATTTTACTCAAATAGGTGCATCATGTTCAATGTCACACTTTATGATTCGTGTTGAATGTTGTAAATATGTTGATGGCAAATTGGTACATAAATTGTAGACCTTGATTGGCCTTGCAAATTCAACTAATCACATATTTGCTTGAATTTCTGATCTTATTATGATAAGTCCACGAGAACGAGTGCTAATGTGATGAGCTAAATTGTCATGATTTATTTCTCTCATATATGAAAATATTGATAGTTAGATCTCCCACACATAACCATGCACATTATTGTATTATTTTCCATAAATTACATAAATTTTTTTTCTTGAAAATTACTCGATGTTTTATCATTACTTCGAACCCCCTTAGTGTCAAAACAACATTATCTACTTTAGGATTCACACTCAACTCCATCATAGGGTTGAAGACCAGCCAAGTCACTTTATTAGCTACTTCATTATTATTAAGAGCTATTGCATCATAATAAATCCAACACAATTACAATTAATTTATTTTAAAATTTAAAATCTTAACAAAGTTTTTATTTAATTGCACATCTAAAAGTGATTTTTTTTAACCTATCAAGGAATCTCCCATGTCAAGTGGGCCTCCTGGGCCTATTTAATTGGGTCTAGTCCTCATGAACTTGAAGCCTACTTTTCTACTCATGGACCACATTCATAGAAGCGATGACCACAAGAACTATCTCTCAAAAAATTTAATAAATTGGCGAGCTCCTTTGCCGAGTTCACTTGAACCTACCAAGCTTCTCCGCCGAGCTCACACATACTCGCTGAGCTCACCTACACATCTCAAGCTTCACCATCAAGCTCCTTTATCGGTCTTTTGAAGTTAACATGTTGATAAAAAAAAAGATTTTGACCCATCACTATCCATGCCCATTTATGAATCACTTGACATCTATGACAATATATGTTCAAATGAAAAGTCTCAATAGGCTGAGTGCGATACAACCTACAACATAACATTTATTTATTCTTCTCTTTTTTGTAGTCCTAAGGTAAGGAGTATAAGATAGATAAAAGAAGAAATCATTCCAAATCCATCCTTCTACTACACATTATCCCTATTGTTAGAAGTATCTCTTTTATTTTGTAGCTTTGAAGCTCAAATTTCAGGCAAACAAAAAAAGAAAACTTCTTCAAGATTTTTCTCTATTGTGTAGGGCTGTCAATTTGGCTCGTTGTTCGTGAACAACTCGTGTTCGGCTCGTTCGTTAAGCCTAACAAGCCGAACACGAACAAATTTTTAAGATCGAAATGTAAACCAACCGAACACGAACAATCATTCGTGTTCGGCTCGATATGACTCGAAAAAAAATTATATAACTTTTTATATAACAATATATTACATATATTATTTATATATAATAATAAATTATATATATTTATGTCTCTCATGTGATGGATTTGAACCGTTGGCTGTACAAGAACACGAACACGAACACTTTACATCTAGTTTTCTCAATTTTAGTTTAACGCGCCAATTTTGAGCAGAACACGAGCCGAACACGAACACGAATATTTAAATCGAGCCGAACACGAACACATTGTTCACGAGCCGATTTCGAACACGAATCGGTTTCGAACACGAGCTATTTCAAACGAGCCGAAAACAAGCCAAGCCTGAGCTCGCTCAAACTCGGCTCGTTTACAGCCCTACTGCCGTGTGCTAACAAAAACATATTCTCTTCTAGCATATCTAAAGCTCTGAAGCATCACCATTGAAATATTTATTTATTCCTAATTTATAACTCAAGAAACAAACAAAACAAGAGCAAATGTTATTTCTTTTTTTACATCAGACAAGATCCACAAATTTAAAAAAAAAAAAAAAAGAACTCTGAAACTCCTGCCGCCCATCTTCCTTCAACCGCAGCACTCCTGCAGCAAAAGACAAGCACATGGCAAGCAATTGTGTAAAAGACCATTTAATTCATTTCTAGGGTTGTTATCAAGATAAGCATTATTTGCGATCTTTTTAGGTTCATTTACATACATAACACACAATTCTTCATTATTTACATATCTAACAAAAGGTTACGAATGTAAATAGCAAAATTTAGAAAGTCAGATTTGTAAGAACATAAGAATGGTGTGGTATGTTGGTAAATTTTACTTTTTTTTTTATTAAAGAAGAAAAAAAGTCAAAGAACATAAAAGAAAAAGGACCATGCAAAAAATCAAATTTTTAACTAAAACCCAGTCCTGCATGCCCCTTCAACGAACAAAAAACATTTTGGAAAAGCACGAAGGACAAAATCAAGGGTCTTTTTTCCGAACTTTGAGACTAAATAAATAAATATAAAGTAGGGTCTAAACATAATAAATTATTTATAAATTTTTTACATTTATGATTACAATGAATGCAATACAAATTGCACACGCATAAAAAAACATTTATGTCTTTATTTATATATATAAAAAAAAAACATTTAAGTCTTAATTTGTATATACATATTTCTTCACAAATTTAGTCCCAACTCACAGAATTCGCAATTCTTTGAATCTATGACCTCCGCAACAGCGAGCTCCCAGCTATAAGATTAAGATTGATGGATCTGTCTGCTAAACTTTATTTCATAATAAATGTAGGTAATATATATCATTTACCATTATGGACTGTGACAGTTATATATATATATATATATATAAGTGAATAAAAAAATAAAAAAACAATTTATAATTTGTCAAAAAAAAAAAGCTCCCAAATCTTTCGATAATTAAGTGAGCTGAACACAAATAATTTTTTAAAGCTCAAATTATAAATACATTGAATACGAACAGCTCTTTATTAGATCTTGTTGGGATAGTTTTAGCTCAAAATAATAAACTTCTATATATTATTTATTTGATAACATCATACATACTAAATATAAATCACAACAACTGGTGTAGTCCAGATTTGAATCCAATACCCTCCATATATTTTTCTAATTAATTCGAACAAAACAATTTCGAGTCAGTCACTAGCCAAACACGAATAAAAATAACAAGAATATATAAATCGAGCCAAACATGAACGCACTGTTTAAGAACAATTTTGAACAGAATTGATTTCACAAGAGCTAAACACAAGCAAAGCTGAGCTCACTCAAGATCGAAAATATTGCTTATATATCAATTTTCGTCCGCCTGGAAATTAAAATTGAAAATAAAATTCTCCAATATTAACAAGAGAAATTTAATATAAGAGAGATGATATTAAAACTGTACCAAATATAATTGGGATGTGCCAACCCATCCTATTTAATGTTTCATAAAAAGAGAGNAAACTTCTATATATTATTTATTTGATAACATCATAAATATTAAATATAAATTACAACAACTGGTGTAGTCTAGATTTGAATCCAATATCCTCCATGTTTTTTCCTAATTAATTTGAACAAAACAATTTCGAGCCAGACAGTAGCCAAACACGAATAAAAATAACAAGAATATGTAAATCGAGTCAAACATGAACACACTGTTTACGAACAATTTTGAACAGAAAATACAAGCAAAGCTGAGCTCACTCAAGATCGAAAATATTGCTTATATATCAATTTTCGTCCGTCTGGAAATTACAATTAAAGATGAAATTCTCCAATATTTGTTGTGCCACGAATACTTTCATAACAAGAGAAATTTAATATAAGAGAGATGATATTAAAACTGTACCAAATATAATTGGGATGTGCCAACCCATCCTATTTAATGTTTCATAAAAAGAGAGTGATAGGATCCTTCCGCATCTTCATTAGGTAAGCAGTTTTCGGCCTTTTTAGAGTCCCTAGCGATTAAGAAAAAAATTAATTCACATACATACAAGCCTATTTCAATTTCAATTTATTTATTACATATTTAACACACTAATTTTATCTTAACGTTTTGATTTTAATTTAAATAAAAAAAATAATAATAATAATCCAAAATAAGGCCTAGTAGTTACTAAATGAGCGTTTGGGTCAGCTTGTGCATTTCAGGATAATATCCTGAAATGCAGCACACGGGTCGACCGCGTGATTCCACCCGTGACATACATTTAGTGTAAAAATAAAATCAAATTTTTGGATAAGCAGACAAAATACACGATCTAAATGATATTGCAGCGTTCTAACGAACTCACACTAAAGCATTCATCTCATGAGACAGAAGAAAAAAAAAAAAATTTTTTTTTTTTTACCTTCGCATCAGCTAGAATGGCAGGCTCTTAGACGTAGATGCCGTCAGTTCACGAAAAGAATCCAAAGATGCAAAATCCTGCGGTAGATTAGCTCGCCGCGCAATCCGCCGCATGTTGCTCTGCCAGCTCTGCACGACCAACCTCCTCAAAGCCCTCCTCTCCTCATTCATACCCTTTTCCTCCTCCACCTCCGCCGCCGCCGCCGCCGATATAATCCGGCCACCGATGGCGGAATCAATCGGCGCCGACACAGCTACCATCCTCTTCGAAACCCCCTTCCCCTTCTCCTCACTCAGCATCTCCAAAATCTGCGATGCTCGCTTCTGCGCGAGCGCGCTCCCAACCAGCGCGAGCTCAAGCAATGCCGATGTGATCCCCGCCGCCGCCATCGCCGCTCGTTCACCGCCTCTCGATTTGTGCGCCATCACCATCAGAATGTACGCCGCTTTCTCCTGACACCCTGGCTCGTCGCTCCAGTTCAGCACGTCGATCAGAACCGAAAACGCGTCGGCAGTGCAACTCACAGCTCGCCGGCCCTCCGGCGATGCGGCGACTAGGTTGGAAAGCACGGCGAGAGCCCGCTCACTGATCTTAGTATCCTCGCTGACTGCGGAGATGAGAGAAGAAACGAGGCCGGCGTCGATTATCCGGTCAGCGTTTGAAGAAGAGATCGAGAGGTTGAAAAGAGCCCGCAAGGCGTCATCTTTGGATTGGGTGGAGTTAATGTTGAGGTTAGGATCGCGAAAAAATTTCACCAGGAAGGGGATCGCGCCGGAGGAAGCTCCGATGATGAGCTTGTTGGCATCCAAAGCACTGAGGCAGAGAAAAACGGCGACGATCGCCGCCGCCGTCTCCGGCGGCAGCGCTGGCAGGCTAGATTCGATCAGAACCAGCATTTTGTGAATCGCTCCAGCTTTCACTATGGCCGATTTGTTCCTGTGTAAGTTGCGTTTTTAAGGAATTAGGGATCGCAGAAAGAGGAGAATGAGAGGAAAGATCATAGCTTTATTTACTCGTCATTGCCGATTCCGAGATTGAGGAGCGCGTAGAGAGCAGAGATATGGGAATCGGAGTCTTCCGCATCGAGCAATCCGATGAGTGGAGGAATGGCGCCGAGCATTGCGAGCGTCTGCCGGGCCTCTGGGTTATTCTTTGCTAATCTTCGCACCTCCGCGGCCGCATCAGCTCGCCGGCCATCACGGCCTTCCCCCGTTTCCTGCAGACGCATCACGACGCCCTGCATTTCTTCGAAAGCTTCGATCTTTCGCTTCTTTTCGGCTTCTTCTCTCCTCCGTGACTCTCGAGCTTCTTCTTGAAGAAGCTCGGACAGCTTTTCGAACTGTCTCTCCTCTTCCGGAGGGGGTGTCTTGCTGCGGGGTGTTTCTACTTCCTTTTTCCGGCGGTGGGTTGTTGCGCCGCATAGCACGGCTTCCAAAAGCCTCCGACGAATACCGGCGGTGGAGAATGGAGACAACCGGGCGCCGGCGGCGACCTCGCACCTTGCCATGGAGACTGCTAAGGTGTCACATCAGTTTAAAGGTGTGTCGGGGAAGAAGAAGAAGCTGGGTACACGACAGATCCTAACCCTTCTTAAGTTGTTCCCATCTTCCGCAGTTATACGAGAAAAGGGTGCACGAAGCTCGAGAAATATAATTTTAAAAATTTTAGCTTTACACAATGGTCATCACAACCGACGACAAATCTAATGGTTTTGCATCGAAACAGTTCACGGCTGAAATTTGTGCAAAATTTGAAATTATATATATTTTCTAGTATTTTTTAGCTAATTTAATCATAAATGTTTAAACATTTCACATACTCAAGATGTCGATTCTAAAATTTTTAGGTTCAGTTTGCGACAGCTTATAAGTGCGGGCGGTATTTTGTCAAAAAGCTACCGTACCGTTTGGTTAGCGCGTTTTGCCAACTTATCCGAAACTGCATTTGAATTTTTACACTAAACGCAGGCCGCGGGTCGACTCTCGCGGCCGGTCCGCGGGCCGTGTTTCAGGATAAGTTGTTTATCTTGAAATGCACAAACTGGCCCAAACGGACCCTTAGTCCGCGGCTTAAGCTCTTGGCAATTTATTTGATGCCATGACATTCTGAAAATGCATCTGATTTATTTGAGAAAATTGTATATTGACAGCTTATGTGTTTTCAAAAACGTTTAAAATAATATTTTCTGGCAACGATCTGACTTTTCCAAAAAAAAAAATAAAAAATTATAATAGCCACTTATTATGTTGAATAACATATTATTTTTAAACAGTTTATCAACAAATTATTTAATAAACTGCGGTTGTTCCAAACATAATCTAAAATGAGTTATATATTTGGGACATTTACATACATACTACATAATTACTATACATTTATAATTTTAACGTCAATCTTTTTTTTATATTTATATCGCTTAAATCTTAGATATAATATAAAAAATATCATTATTTATAATTTCTTAAAAAGTAAAATACATTTTTGATGAATATATAAGATGAGCTACGAGGTTGTCTCCTTCCTCTTTTAATTTTTCATTATTATTGACAAGTTATTTTAACTCATTGAAGCTATAACATGGCTTTGGCATTTCTATCATCCTATTTGGTGTGAAAATCACACTCACCCTTTCCATCTCTTGTTATGCCAAAAATGTTATAATAATTTCTATCATTAAAGTTGGTACCATCATTATGACATTAAATTTCTCCACTGGTTTTATTGCTTCTCCAACATTTTGGTAAATACAATTAAGAGTCTTATTTGCTACTTTAATGCAACATCCAATTTGCACATGCAACAATATCTATTTGTATTTGTCTTCTCTTTATTACATTTTAAGTGCCCGGGCTTGCTTGTTGCTTTTTTCCAAGTCTTAAATGACAACATTGTTATTCAACAAGATCGAGCTCATGATTGATGGCAACAAGTTTGTTATCTCCAAAGTTGTTACCAATTGATCTCAAACATATTTTATTCTTAAGGGATGCATCCAACTCCTAATCATTGATCCAAAATTTATTACCATGAAAGTCCCGTGATGAAGTAATTCATATGATATCTTGGGATTCTACTTGCTTTTCGAGATGCAAATGTAGTATTGACACTTTATAAGTAATCTCTCATTGCGGTTTATAACAAAGCTACTATAATGTGTGTTGCAATCTGAATTTCATTAAGCCAACTAATTTCTTAGCAAATAATTGAATATATGACTCTCAGATGGTGAATGTCTTTATTTTAAGAATAGTTTGCTAAGGTGTTCATATACTTCTAATAAAACAATTTGTTTGGCTTAGCACAATCTTTTGAACATTTACTTCATAAAATTTGATGTGGTTGGCCAATTGAACTTACACTTCTGATGCTAGAGAATTCAATCTATTTGGCACCAACTAAGATGCTTTATTTACAATTGATTTGCATTTAGTAGCACCTTGAAGATAACTCATACTACCTGCAACATTCACATTCACCTTCTATGCACCTTTTATAATCCCATGAATAAATATATACCTCATAATTTATTCTCTTACCCTTTCTTTTGCCCAGTTATTAAAAAATAGCTTCCATGGATCATCACTATCCTCTTACGCCCATTACTTGGTAAAATTTAGAACAATTTAAGGATATGAATAACACCACAATGCTTTTACTATTCTTTTACACATTGCTTAGTTCATTTGTGGAGTGAAAGGAATAATCTTTTGTTTGGCAATGATATTGCAAGCACCTCATCTCATTTGTGGAGTGAAAGTAAAGTGGGAAACCCAAAGTTAAGATATGGAAGCAAATTTGGATGAAGTCAAGTGGGCAAGCAAAAGATAAGAAAATGGAAGCAAGTAGTTGCTCCACATAACATATTTATTGTTTTTTTAATGCTATTTTTATTACTATTTTTTACTAGATGACATGAAATACATAATATCTTATATTGTTGGATGATTTTGTTTTGATATGTTAAACTTAACACTGAGTATTAGAGTTAGATTCGCCTGTCATTTTCTTTACAGATTTTGTTTATTTTGATGGATTATTTGTTTCTCATGAAACTCCATTTTAATGGCTACCATTTTCTTGCCCATTATAATGTGTATCTTGCTTATACAATTTGAGCATTATTCTTAATTTTCAAAATAAATAGCAATCAAATAATTTATATGAGTGGCATCATTTTTCCATAAAAATATGGGATTGACATGCTTAATATTTAAAATTATTTAATTAATATATTTAACATTTATTTATCTTTTATTTATTGAATTATCTTTTGTGTAAACTTCTATCCCACACATTATGCTTATATATATATAAAAAGTGAGAAATTTATGATGAGACTTGAAGAAGTTGCAATGAGAGAAGAGAAGCTCACATTTATAATTGATAGTCAAACCGAAGGGTGAGAAAATGATTTTTTTATATAATATTTTAAAAATAAGTATTATATAGGTCAATATAAATATTTAAGTAATAAATATATAAAAAGAATAGTTTTAAGTATCATAGATATAGATAAGTTTTAAGTTTTTAAATAAATATATTTGTTAAATTATCTAAATATTATAATGAATGAATGCTTTCTTCAATTGGGCTGCCCCTCGGCTTCGCTGCTTTAAGTGAAAGGCACGTGGTACGGAGATTGATTTTTTTAAAAAATTTGACTAATTATGTATTTGATTAGATATTTAAGGATATATATATATATATATATATATATATATATATATATATATATATATATATATAACCACATACCACTCATTTTCTTTGTATTTATAAATTTTGATGCGTGCTCGAAAATTCACGATAATAGAGTATCAGATTATTATCTCAGCGTGATTTGAAGATTCAACATACACTCAAAAAATAAAAATCAATTAATTATGACACCAACAGTTTTTATGTGTAAAACCGGAAAGGGAAAAACCATGGGGACTTGCCAAGCTAAAAAAATTCTACTATAAAAAGATGATTGCAGTTGCAACCACTTGTCTCATTGGCAGAAAATTGTTACTAGGTTTTTTCAAGTTATAACGTGGACTGATGGCGACATATGACGATTGGTGGCGTACGGTCGATGGTGTTTGACGATGGTCGACGAAGATTAGTGACGGTCGATGCCCATTGGCGGTTGTCAACAACGGCCATCGATGGGTGACAGCGACAAGAGTGCTCAACGACGGTCGTTGGTGGTTGGTGGTGGTTGACAGTTGTTGGCGGTGGTCGACGACAGTAGGAGTGGTGCTGAACTTTAGTTTCTTCTCAAAGTTTCAAGTTGTTTTTCAAGTCTCAAGCTCTTCTCCCCCTTCATGAAATGAGTGAGACTCTATTTATAGAGTTATATGTGCAATTAATGCATAATATGAATCATTTTGATCGAACGACACAAATGATTTTTCTCGATGGAACGACATTTGATAAACATTTGAGTGCCTAAACGATGCCAAAATTGTGTGATCTTTGACTAGTTGGATTGGTCTTGTTAAGACGCTTGATTTGACATAGCTTGTCAGAATCAACATTCGTTCGATCTTCCAAATGTGTACAAAAAACTTTCGAAATTAGTTAAACAGCTTGAGTTAGGCTTAATTTAGTTCGGGTTGATCAATTTTGCTACCTTGAGTCTGTCCCATTGAGCCGATTAGTTTGACCGTAAGTTTGCTGAAATCAAAACTCTGGATGACTTATAAATAAAGTTCGAATGTTCATTGTTCAAAAGATTGCCCCAAAATCGGTGTTATACGGTGAAACTTGTGTTGTAAGAAAAAAATTTATTGATGGCATATCATATCTAATATCTAATCATTAATGTTTGCATACGTGTTAGCTCACCATATACATGAAAATGTACATTTCTCTTAAAATGACAAAGTTCAGGTTATAAGAATGTCAACAATAAATTTTAGTGTTAGATATGTAAATAAATCATACTCAAGTGGTAGGAATATAAATGCCCAAATATATAAGATACATGTGGAATGCATATAAATTTTCTTATTTAAATAAATTTTAAAAATTTAAAAGTCATTAAAAAAATACTTATCCGAAGATTTAAATATTAAATATGACAGAAAATCTATACGACAGACGCACATTTTCTGTCCAGACGTCTGACGTACCTCTACGTGCGGTGCAGGTTATTCCTGAGTTATTTTCAGATTATTTCTGTGTTATTTTTAATAATTCCGAAATAACCCAGAAATAACCCAAAAATAAAGACCGCGGGTTATTTCTGGGTTATTTCTGAATCATGGAAAATAACCCAAAAATAACCTGAAAATAACTCAGGAATACCCTGCGCCGTATATAAAGATACGTCAGAAGTACGCACAGAAAAATTTTTGATACGGAAGCTGTGACAGAGAAGATATGGAGGCCACCGATACGAGTTTTCATGGGATTCCCATATCAATTATTATATGCAATTGCAATTACAAAGCAAAAGAAGACACGGATTTAAGCTATCAAATATTTAGATATTTGTACCTCTGCATAATAAATTTTCTTTCAGCACATTTTAATGTTTAATTAGTAAAGCACGACTTTTAAGGTGCACGAAAGCTCTTAATATTTTTTGGGATTTTTTTAGAGCTATTGCTTGCGGGTCTACCTCCAATTTTTTTCACAATTGTCGCCCTTGAATCCTTCCTGCATCTGCTCCTACTTTGTTGACAATTACTCGGTTCTTCTCTAATATTGGCCTTCTTGTGCATGTGCTTTACTAACCATGGATGGAGATATCCTAAGAAGATGGAAGCTTGTATGCAGTAAAAATTTCGACACGAATCTAAAACCAATCAGATGGCCCAGGATGGTTGTCGGACAATCGAGGTATCAGACTAGAGTAGCATGATTCGAGCAGACCATTCAACGATCGATCACTCGGTGAAGGTCAACCGACATACTTGACAAGGGATTCGATAAGCAGACCAGACCTACGGTTGCGACTGCCTAAACTCCTTACAAGAGCATTCGACCGCAACTAGCTGATTAACCGACTTTTACTTCGACAGGTGCGATTGTCACTCTACCGGTCGCCTAAGTCGATCAAACCCAAACGCATCAGCTGGTTGATTGTCGTCAAATCCGAATTCAAATTATAATACAAATTTAGTGTTAAATCAACATATTGATTGCTTTAAGGTTGGATTCCATAACCGTTCATTCTTTCTGTAATTATATATATACACTTCTATAAATAGCGAGCAAAAAGATGAATAAAGGGGTCCTCGACCTAAGGACTTTTTCTCGGCCTCTCTATTGAGAATTTCCTGACACTTTTTTTCTCTCTCCTCCTCCCTCTTCTAGCTCTAACACTCGAGGCTTGCATGTCGAAAATACAATTCAGGATCCAATATTTTTTTCTGAAAGGCGGTGCAATGAGCACGAACGTGCCCCAAATGAGAAGTGGTGTTAACTACGAAGGAGAATCCTTATAAAGAGTAATAGAGCCAATGTAATTCAATAGAGAGACAATGCGTCGAGACATACAGGAAGAAGTCCAAGCATTGTGAGCACAAATAATAGACCAGTTGGAGGCACTTCGGCGGCCATATATCAACAGAATGCCTGACGACCACTCATGGAGGAAGATTCTGGGAAAACCCACCTTCAAAAGGCTCCCTTCGACAATCCCCCAATGCCCTGCAGTTGGCCTGGTGATCAGCCAACCAAAGGAGCAGAGGATTCCTAATCGGCAGACAACACCGCGTCTATACCCGAATTTCAACATCGGGGGAACCGAGTGAGACGCTTGACTGGCTATGGCCAGTGCTTTCTTCTAAAGCATCTTGGAACTATACCCTCAGCGAAGCTCAGGATTCCTCACTTTGATCCTTATAAAGGGAAAAGTGACCCGAATGATAACCTAGCTTCTTTTAAGTCAATAGTCAGTCATGCGGATCGATCATGCCATGAAGTGCCAGTTGTTCCTAATCACGTTGAAAGAAGCCGTGCTCCGATGGTTTAATAGCCCGACAGATAAAATCATACCGTCCTTCGAATTCTGGAAGCTCTTACTGGCACAATTAGCTAATGTGCAAAAACTGAGGAAAGATACAAAGGCCCTACTTTAGATCAGGTAGGGGAGAATGAAATCCTACGGGCTTACAACACCCATTTTTTAAAAGGAAATGCCAGAGGTGAAGAGCTTGGAGCCAGGTCATTGCCTGGGACCGCCTTAAAGTAGAGTATCCACAACAAGCGATTCAGGTATGACCTGAACCTACTCAACCCAATGACCTTCACAGAGGTATTTAAATTAACAAATGACCACATTGCTGTCAAAGAAGATCTTATGGAGTCATAAAAAACTAATCTGAGAGCATCCGACAACCGATTGAGCTCCTGACGGCCAACAAATCAACAATCCTCAATTTTAGGATGACTGAGGCAGCAATGGTCGGTGATATCGTCCCGACCAACAGTCTGCTTATGAGCGATTTCACGTGTATCGAGAAATGCAAGGATCAACACCCATAAATATCTCTCCCTACCTCTCCCTACTCTAACTCTCGAGGCTTGTATTTCTGAAAGACAATTCATGATCTAACTTCATTGTTTTTTTCGGAGCTCTTATTGCTTGCTTGCTTGTCTTTTATGTAACATCTTTTCCCCATTATGATTTTTACCCTTTTGACCTTTTTGAGTTAATTTATAACTATCTTTTTCTATAATAAAAACTGATCTTGGCCCTCAAAATTCCAGAAAAAAAGATAAAAAGCTCTAATTTGAATGTCCATTTTTTCTAACTGAGTGCCAAAATTTTAATTTATTTGAAAGATTCTATATTATAATTGAGGCGAGCTTACCATCCACCTAAGCCTCTAAATGAATCAATGCCCTCCATAAATAATTCAAGTTCTGCTCAAATCAGTAAATAAATAAATTTGAATATTTTAAATTAAAAAAATAAAGATTAAAGGAGCTAAATTTGAATATAATATAATTCATTCATGAATATTGACGATCAAATTTATTTATCGTTCAACAAATAATTTTTTAATTATATATTTATATTTAAATATAAATAAATTAATTAAAATTTATTTAATTATATATTTAATAGTATCGTATTTTAATTTAATCTCAATATCCATGCAAGTTTAATACAACTTTTTCTTTTTTATTTTTATTTTGATAAACTAGTTTGTTAGTATTTGTTGATATTATTTGATTATAAAAAAATTTACTTATAACTTATGTATTATTTTATTTACTTCATATAAATTGGTTTGATGATAATTTAAAATTTATTCAATTGTTTATTTATTTAAATTTATAAAAATACTTATTAATAAATTTATATTAAAAATCAAATATTTAGCTTAGTTCACTAATTTTCTATGAAACAATAAGTGCATACTAAATCTTTTATTTTATATAAAATTAAAGACCCATTTGAGTTTTTAATTTGTTCAATTAATATATGAACAAATCAAACTTAAATCATATTAAATTTATGCAAACAAAGTATGAACATGTATGTTAAAGCTCGGCTCAAACTCGAACTGAACACGAACAACTAATGATTTGACCAAACCAAATCTAATACATGGCATACTCGACTTGACTTAGCTCGGTTACAACTCTACATCCACCTTATAAATTAGATTTAATTTGGCTATACTAGAAAGAATTTGTGGATTTGTATTATATTTAAATTATTAAAATTAATCTAACATATACTTAGCAAACTAAAAAAATAAGGAATTGTAGGCTTCTTTTATAAATAATTAACTTTATAATTTCAAATAAGTAATTGAATAAATTTAAAATAAGCATTTAATTTTTGAAACCAATCAACTACCCAAATAAAAATTGAAGGGACATTTACATGCGCACCACCCAATTCTTATGTATTTACATATCTAACAGCTTAACTTTGTTTTTTATATTTATAAAACACTAATCTTTCATATTTGTTGAATCCTTTTAGCATTTAGAGACCCATATTGTTTGATAGTACATACAACTTAGTAAATATCTCATCTTTAAAAGGAATGTGTGCATAGTGGAGAAGGAAATAATAATAAAAAAAAAAAACAAAACATTTTGTATAATACTGTACCCAGTTATAGTGTCTTGGTGATATGAGTGATGCGGACGTAAGACGACACTTAAATAAAAAATTTGATGTCCTTGCAAATAATGATGATCATATCTGATAGTTGTCCCCCCAAGATGGGCTACATCGCCCTCGCGGGAGATAAATCTTAGTGCTTTGCAAGGTAGGCTCAGTTCAACCATTTCTGCAGAATACCTTAGTTTAAGAAAATAGTTTGATCCCTCAACAAAGGATTAAGAGGCTTGCAGGACTTACTGACCTTAGTATAAAAAAACTGAATTTATGTATTTAGTCATATTTTTGTATACGATATCACATCAAAATAAGCCCCATTTTAATTTTTAAAAAGTGATACACATTTCATGCATAAGGTGATATTTATGTAAAAAATAAATTTTGGGTGTTAGATATTGTATACTCAAATTTGGGTATCTAAGAGTTTTTGCTAAAAATTTCTCTCATTGTATCAAGCTTACATGTCGAAGTGGTTGAATGGAGTCCACTAGCGAAAATGCTTGATCTAATCATCTTCACCTTTCTCGAAAAAGATAACCCACCTCATTTGGAAGGCATCATGATTAATAAGGGCATCCATTGATTGTTTATTAAAGATAACCCCTGACACCAAGGATCTTGTCCTTTAGCCTAGATATCAAGGACAGTCATCGTACCGACAACATCTGATACTAGCTGGCAATACATAGTATCAACATCACAATTCTTCCATCAAAACATGATACAAAAACGTTGAATTAATTCTAAAATATATTACACTAATTATTTTGTAGGTTCTCTCTGTTATGTATAAAAAGAGGGAATGAAGACCATAAGAGTATGTTTTTTTTAATTTTCTACCTTCTCCGAGAAGATCTTGTATCTCGTGGTTTCTAATTCTCCCCCTCTTAATCCAATAATCGAGGGAAACTTCGAGGAATCATCTTTTTTTTTTGGCTTGTTGGAGATTTGTAATTAATATATTTGTCAAGAGTTTCTCAAATGAATCAGATCCATCTCTCTCTCTCTCTAAGCACTCTTTCTAAGATATAGGTCTTTTCACCAGGTTATATGTACTCACAAATAATATAGGACCCTACATCTAAAAAGATTTACTAGATATGTAAACACAAAATAGATATAATAATGTTGCATTAGATCATCATAAAGGTTCACTAATTAAAAATTAATCAAATTAAAAAAAACTAAATTAAAAATATAAATATATATTTATATAAGAAGTATTTAGTGAGATAAGCTCAAATATAGACTACTGCAATTTACAAAAACAATAAGAAATAATATGCTTCAAATTCTACTGTCTAATGGACTAACATTAATAAACTACACACACACACACACATTATGTATATATATATATATATATATATATATATATATATATATATAGATTATCTCCTACGCATGAACAAGCTACTTCATAAAGAATAAATCTTATGCTATCATCATATAAGCATGGGCAAAAAAAAAAATTATGAAATCCTTTTGTAATAGGTATTATATTTAACGAGAAATAACTTCATTACTTTGGCCAGTGTGTGTGTGAGCGTGCGTGTTTCACACACACACACACACACACATCCCATTCAACTCAAAACGAGTATAATTATTTAAAAACTCATTTTGATTTCTCATATTTTCAGCAATAGCAAACAAATAGTTTAATATTATATTAATTCATTCAGAAGATGATGGGCAAAAGTCTAAATAAAGACACAGGGTGGCCAGTTTTCTATCAGCACCACTGCAGAAATAACATTAACATATCGTCGCTTTGATGAGCTAAAAAGTCGTGCATTTGCGTGACTGACAAATGTTCAGACAACAGAATTTTAAATTTGAATCGAATTAGTAACAAAACATTAAGCGTGCATGTCAAGTGATTACTCTGCACAAGGATTCTAAGACTACAAACTAAAAATCAATAAGAAATTACTCCACACTTAAATGCTTTATTTGGTTTGGAATTAGTTTTATTATATTAAATTCACTCGAAATCATAATAATTTGTCATAATTAGTCTGAATTAAATAAAGTAAAGTAAATGGGATGCAGTGATTATTTGAAATTACACAGCATTACATCTTTATTTTACTGAATTATGATAGTAAAACTTTTAGTGTGTGGTAAAAGAGGATAAATAAAATGAAATATGATAAAAGAAATCATCAATAACAAAAAATTATTAAAATAATAACATTGATAAATATAATGTCATAATAATGATTTCCACTGTGTACTTTTCGTAGATGGAAAGGGTCAACAGTTCCTACACGCTTTGTCCGACCAAAAATGAGTTGGTATCATTGTGAGGAGAGGATTTATCAATACTTATTTGCTGAAAATAGATGCCTATTAATGGGAGGGAATAAATAAATATGAGATGAATTATACTCTCTCTCTCTATATATATATATATATATATTACTAATAAACAGCACATGCTAACGCCTGGATTTTAAGTTTTACCATATGTTGTCTATTAGTTCCAACTTTAGACATAACTGAAAGGATTTCAATTTGTAGGCATACAAGATAAATATAAGAAAATTTCATGAGTGAAATAACCATTAAAATCAAAAGATGGTCAAGATACATATCAGATTACACACTTACAAGTGCAGATGACTGCAGAGAAGATAATCAAGATTCTTTTATTATATTTACTGGCCAAAACTAAAATGTATCTAAAAGTACATAGGAAACATACAGAGTAGAATATTAAAATGCTATTTTTATTAAATCGTTAGACCTCATACCTGAATTCGAATTAATTTTCTTACTTGCAATTTAGCCCAAGCTATATGATGGAGAAGGCAGGTTAATGACGGTGCTCTTGACCTTGATCATCATGTTTATGCTGTTTGTGATTCCCTGTGAACCAATACCACTCTCCTTCAAACCCTGAAACAACAAATAAATAACAAGTTAGAGGTAGGTGATCATTTTGTGATTCTGTTATCAGAACAATAGGTTTAAATCTTCAGCATTTAATTGAAATTGTGTTTCGATAAGTTAATGGGAAATGAAGATGGGGCGTGCCTGAAAGGGGAAATGGTCAGGTCCTCGAGCTGGCGCAGAGTTGATCTGAACAGTGCCAGTCTCCATAGCGTCACTGATCATAATAGCTTTATTGATATCCCTTGTGAAGATGGAACCCTGTTGATTTGCTCATTTTAGTAATGAAATGAACAGTAGATTTCATACAGATTTCTCATATTTTGAATTTCAAACATTGTACTCATTGAGCAGAGAAGAGTGTGCACCAGTGATCTACTAAGTTATGTAGTTAATTTTGAAGCTACGGCTGCTACCCTTTCCCAAGCAGAAAAAGAAAAACAGCAGGCCTTCCAGGGCATGCTTGGAAGGCTATTATATGCAAATTCGCCAAGTACATATTTCCCTAAGTAAAAGAATAATAATCTGCAGTCATTTCCCATCAATACCTTTTGCTGTTTTTCCTTGTTCGGTCAACTAATTGAGCTTTCTATCCTCTAGTTGAACAGCAGTTTGTTCTCCTCTTTGAAATAAGCACATAATAGTCTTCCTCTATATTGCTTTAATTGTTTTCATTTTCTTTATTATTTCAACATGGTCAGCATCTCAATTAGCTCTTGATTGAAAAATCATAGTGCAGAAAGGTGTAGATTTCTCAGTCATTATTGGTTGTAGAGAAACCACAGCCATGTGTTCCTCGTTCCCATCAACAGGCTTGTCAACTATATAAGAAGGCGGTCTCTCTCTCTCTCTCTCTCTCTTAATGGGGGGACCATCTAGGAGCAGAAAGTTAGAGATACTTCCCTATCGTTTTTCTTAATCAGTTACCCTCTCTCTCGCTAGGAGGGACCATCTAGCAGCAGAAGGTTGGAGATACTTCACTTTCCTTTTTCATCACTAGTGAGCAATTCGAATGTTACAGATCAACAACTGAAAGCAGAAACCATATGGAGGTAAGCGCAGTACCACACTAAATTCTCAGTCTCTTATATAGTTATGTTAAAATTCTGAAGCATCAGAGTTCACTACCATCAAACTTCAGAAATCTGACTCAAAAGTTCACTTTATAATCATCCTTTTCTTTAGCAAACCGATAGATATCCCGCAACTAATTTTACCCACTAATACTATACTTTTTCAATCAATATCAAAATGAGATGCTAAAAAGGTGTATAGCCAACTCTAAATAAATCTCGATGCACCTATAATAAATATAGGATAAAACAAATAAAAAATATGATTGTAAATTCATTTAATAAAAAAATTGAAAAGACTCAATCATGGATTGTTGACTCAAGATAATATGATCATATGACCGAAGATATCTTCTTATTTCACAAAATACATATTTGTTCCAAAAAACCTCTGTAAGAATGGTTGCCTTTTTCTCATCTCCAATTACAAGTGTTAAAACAATCAAAAACTTCTCAGAATCAACAATCCAAAATTCTATACTGCTAATTCCCAAACTTTCTCACAATCTACTATCTATCACCATAATCAAAGAATATATAAATTGTGTTACTGTATATTTCCTTAATAAATTTGAAGTTTTAATATCAGAAAGGAAGATTTGCAATGCTAAGAAAATACTTAACTCTAACTCATGTGTGATGAAAAAAAAATCAAGAATTACAAACAAAATATGGTAAATATGAATCTTTTGCTACAAAGAGTGCAATTATGATATGACACCTCCTTCATAGTTATCCAAACTCGAAGTATACAACAACAACAACAACAAAAAAGCCTTCATTCCCTACATGGGGTCGGCTACATGAATCCTTTTTCTCCATTGCGTCCTATTTACTGTCATATTTTCATTTAGTTCTAATAAATTAAGATCATTTTTAATACAATAAGCCCAAGTCTTCCTAGGTCTACCTCTGCCTTTCTTAACACAAGTCGAATCTAAAACAACTACTCTCCTAATCGGATCATCTAATGGTCGACGTTTAATATGACCAAACCATTTAAGACGACTTTCTCTAATTTTGTCTGTCACAGGAGCTACACCAACCCTATCACGAATATACTCATTCAGCATTTTGTCTCTAAGTGTACAACCACTCATCTTCTCATCTCGGCAACACTTAACTTATTATTATGCTTCTCTTTTAAAGGCCAACATTCAGCGCCATAGAGCATTGCAGGTTTCACCACCGTCTTATAAAATTTTCCATTCAGTCTTAGCGGTACTTTTCTATCACACAAAAGGCCCGAAGCATTCCTCCACTTCAACCAACCAACTTGAATTCTACTATTAACATCCCCATCTATATCACCATCACTTTAGACAACGGACCCAAGATATCTAAATCGTTCACACCTTTTAATAATTTGATCACCCAACGTTACACTTTTGTCACTAGAGCTATTACTACAAAAATTACATTCCATGTATTCAGTTTTAGTTCTACTTAAACGAAGGCCTTTAGACTCCAATGTAGACCTCCATAACTCAAGTTTTTCCTGGGTTTTTTCTCTCGTTTTATCCACGAGAAGAATATCATCAGCAAAAAGCATACACCAAGGTACATCCTCTTGTAGATGTCCAGTAAGACCATCCATACTAAAGCAAAAAGATATGGGCTTAGAGCCGATCCCTGATGTAATCCAACAGAAATAGGAAAATATTTTGTTAAACCTCCTTCAGTTTGAACAGAAGTAACAGCTCTAGTATACATATCTTTAATGACTTGAATATAAGTCATATCAACACATTTCTTCTCGAGAACTCTCCAAAGGATATCTCTTGGAACCTTATCGTAAGCTTTTTCTAAATCAATAAAAATCAAATGAAGATTCTCCTTATTATCTCTGAACTTCTCCATCAAACCTCTCAATAAATGTATAGCTTCCATAATAGACCTGTCCGGCATAAATCCAAATTGATTATGAAAAATTTTTGTGATGCGTCTTAACATATGTTCAATTACCCTATCCCATAATTTAAAAGTATGACACATCAACTTAATTCCTCTATAATTTGCACACTCTTGTGCATCCCCTTTATTCTTAAAAATGGGGACCAAAATACTCTTCCTCCACTCCTCAGACATCTTTTTAGTTTTTAAAATAATATTAAAGATTTTAGTAAGCCAAGAAACTCCTAAATCTCCCAAATATTTCCACACTTCAATTGGGATATCATCAGGTCCTACAAACTTTCCACCTTTGGTTTTCTTTAAAGCCTTCTCAACTTCTTTTTTGCTAATGCGGTGGTAGAAATGATACGTTTTATTATTATTCACGATATTAAAAACACTAAGGTCGATCGAATTTTCAGAAACTTCATTAAAAAGTTTATCAAAGTAACTCATCCACCTATGTTGAATATCTTTTTCTAAGAAAAGTACTTTTTGGTTTTCATCTTTAATACATTTTAATTGAGTTAAATCTTTACTTTTCTTTTCTCTTTGTTTGGCTAATTTATACATATATTTTTCACCCTCCTTAATATCTAATATATTATAAAGATCATTAAAAACAGTATTTTTAGCGTTACCAATTGTTCTTTTAGACTCCCTGCAGACCATTTGATATTTTTTCCAGTTCTCTAAGCTTTTACATTTAAACTAATTTTTATAACATAACTTCTTATATTTTACCTTTTCTTGCACGTTATTATTCCACCACCAACTATTTTTATTTGTAAATATTTTTTCTTTTGATTCTCCAAGAACATCTTTTGCTACTTGTTTAATAGTGTTTGTTACTTTATCTTACATCATATTTGCTTCTTCATGAATATCTCAAATTTTGAAATCTTGAATTTTTTTAAGTTTCTCCATCTAATTCTGCAATGATGAGTCATAGTATTTTTTATTTTACAACTCTTAATTTTAAAATCTAAAACTAATAAACAATGTTGGGTATTTAAATTATCACTTGGAATTACCTTACAATCTTTACAATCACGACGATCTTTTCTTCTTATAAGAAAATAATCAATTTTTTGTTAAATTATCACTTGAGTATTTAAACAATCTTTTCAATCACGACCATCACTTGAATAGGTTGTTCCCGGAGTTTTTTGTTAGTTATCATATTTTACGCTTAAATGGCTTCATACTTTTTTGGTAAATAAATATTAGAATAATTTGTTGAGATACTTCCAAACTCGAAGTATCTCAACAAATTATTCTAATATTTATTTACCAAAAAAGTATGAAGCCATTTAAGCGTAAAATATGATAACTAACAAAAAACTCCGGGAACAACCTATTCAAGCCATCTCTAAAAGCCTATTAACATTTTTGTATCATTCATCGCATAATCTAGGGGGCTTGAGTAGTTTACATCGTTTGTTGATGACTGCGTCAGAGCTTATTGGAATTGTTTCATTGCTAGATAAAAATTCAAATACTCATAATTGACATTAAAAAGGATATTTTAATATTCAAAATACTCATAACTGACATTAAAAGGGATCGGGATCGGGCTCGGTTAGGGCTTGCGCGCGACAGAGAAGAGGCAAGCCATCTGGGAGTGTGCGTGAGTTAAGTGAAATAGGTTATAAATATATTTGTTTTTTTATTTTAATATTCGAAAGCCCTAATTTACACATTTCTGGCTCGGACTTGTCATCAAAATGTAATGAATGTCCCTTTTAGCTAAAATCGACGTCCCGGACGCACCGACACAGTTCGTTTCGTCATCCGGGGTTGTTTGGACAACCTCGTCGATGATCGGGTCAAAAATATGTCAAATTCAATTTTCTTCAAAATTTTGGTCTGTGATCGATCGTTTTCGAAAATTGATTTAAGTTCTGATTAATTGTGAAGTCTTTACAGATGCAGATGATATGAATTTTGGTGTTTATCAGCGTGAAAATTGCGGTATAACACAGAACGTAATCTCCTAAATCTAAAGGATTTTCTTAGGGCTTTCCCGATCCTTATAGGAACTCTCTCCGAGTCTCCACATGGTGGTCTTTAACCACTCAACCAAATGATGTTGGTCCGTGAACGCAACCACTCGATTAAATGATGATGGTTTGAGATCACCTATGCGAGACACCGCAAGAGAATCAGGAAGTGATTTGAATTTCCAAAAGAGGTGAGTCCCAACACTAATCCTCTAGGAGAATCAATACGGGAAATCCTAAGTCTAATCCTAGGCTCAATGAAGAGGAAGGAAAGACCTCATAAAAATGAGGTCAACGAATTAATTATCAAAAAAACTTTTACAACAGTTGCTCATTTCAATTCAACGTAAATTATTTGCTCTTTTTTTTAACTGTGAAAAGCTGAGAAGTTCAGCTCCTCTCCATGGTGGGTCAACCAACTTCTTCACAGAATCATAGATATATTTGATTAGAGATATCTTTGAAAACACATTTCTTAGTTTTATTCACTTTCTATTTTTTGTTTCTTCATTTTTTTATTTCAGAATTATTCCCTTTCCTAATTTATAATATATATATTTGGTAAGTTTGCAAATTAGGAGGGAATGATTTCTCTCTCTATATATGTACCCTATATGTGAATAACTAGAGAAGTATTTTTCCTCCACAAAAAATCCCTTCCTCCCAAAGGAATGATCGCCACTAAGTTAAAAATCAAAGACTTATGAACCATGAGATATTTTCTAAGTATGAAGGTTGTGAGATCCAAGAAAGATATCGTTAAATCACAGAAGAAAAACATCATAGAGCTACTAAAGGAGATATGAATGATTGGATGCAAGCTTTCTGTACTTTAATGAATCCCAAAAAGAAGTCTAATAGGGAAGGAGAAATTGTATCTGGATAAGCAAAAATATCAAAGATTGATAGAAAAACTATTCTACATGTAACATACGTGACCGAATATTATTTACTCAGTCAGTATTGTGAGTAAACACATGAATAACTCAAATGATGAACATTTAGAGATGATGTCAAGATTCTGAGGTTTCTCAAGAAGACTCCGGGTTAAGAATTAATTTTTGAGAAAACCATAAACAAAGAGGTCGAAGTCTACACTGATGTAAATAGGGCTGTAAATGAGCCGAGCTTGAGCGAGCTTAGGCTTGGCTCGTGTTCGGCTCGTTCGAAATTGCTCGTGTTTGAAATCGGCTCGTGTTCGAAATTGGCTCGTGTTCGAAATTGGCTCGTGAACACTGTGTTCGTGTTCGGCTCGAAATTAGCTCGTTAAAATTAAACCGAGAAAATAGATGTAGAGTGTTGGATTCGAACCTGGATCAAATATATGCAAAACAAGACACATAACCACATTACCACAAGAGGAGTTACGATTTAAGCATAGATATAATAATATATTATTATATAAATAATATATATAATATATTATTATATAAATAATTATATAATTTTTTTATTTCGAGCTAAAACGAGCCAAACACGAGAGAACAAAGAGCTGTTCGTGTTCGACCCGTTTACTTAACGAACGAGCCGAACACGAGCTGTTCGCGAACAACGAGCTTTTTTGACAGCCCTAGATGTAGATTGGGTCGGAGAACTCACTGACATAAAGTCAATCACAAATTATTGCTCATATGTATTGAGAAATATGGTTACATGAAGAAGTAAGAAGCAAGTGGTTTCTAGAAGCAGTGTTAAATTAGAGTATATTGCAATCGCCTTAAAAATCTCTGAAGGGATCTAGTTTAAAAATTATTGAAGGAATTAGCGTGTGCCACCAAAAGGCCTATACATATATTTTGTGACAATCATGCAACCAATAATATTGTCAAGAATCTAGTGCATCAAGATAGAGTCCAACATATTGAAATTGATAGGCACTTTATATATAAAAAGTTTAATGGTGGAATTATATAGCTAAGCTACATCTCGAAGCACCAAAAAGTTGTCGATGTCTTAACCAAAGCTCTTCCTTTAAGCACCTTCTCAGAGTTCAAGACAAGCTTGGTCTCTAAACATCTATGATCCAGCTTGAGGAGTGTGGAAACTGAGAAGTCCGACTCCTCCCTATGGTGGTCCGGCCGACTGCTTCAAAAAATCAAGAAAAAATATGATTAACGATATCTTTGGAAACAACTTTCTTAGTTTTATTTCCTTCCTATTTTATGTTTTTTATTTTTTTATTTCAAAATTATTTTCTTTCTGACTAGATATATTTGGTAAGTTTGTAAAATAGGAAGGACTGCTTCTCTATATATATGTACCTTACAAGTGAATAATTAGAGAAGTATTTTTCCTCCCAAGGTTTGTTTTCTACACTAACTTAGATTAGTTCATCAACTTGATGCAAAAAATGACTTCCTCAATAAAGATCTTGAGGATAAAGCTACATGACCACACCACTTGAATTTGAGGCCATTGACAATAAAATCTACCAACTCATGAAATCTTTACATGGTCTAAAGCCAAACACAAAAAGCCTCGTTCAACGGATCACCACAACAGTTAAAAAGCATGAGAATACTCGAGGAAATTACAATCAAACTCTATTTGTCAAGGAATCATCAAATAAAATTATGATCCCAATTTTTATATTGATAATATCAACTTAATCGAAAACAATGACAATGAAATTAGCAAATCAAAAAGAATCCTGGAGCGATTAAGAACTTTGGAATCTTAGAATATGTTATAGCAAGATCAAAGAAAGATACGTCCCTTTAAAAAATTATGACTTGAATCCCCTAATTAAAATTAGTATAATAAGAAGCATTATAATGTTTACTGATACTGACTGGGTAAGGTCTAAAACTGATCGTAAATTGGCTACTGCTCAGTTGTATGGAGAAACTTAATCGCTTTGAGACGTAAGAAATAAACAACTGTTGCTAGAAATAGTGCTGAACTAAATATCAGGGCAGTGAACAATAGAATTTACAATGGTATATGGTTTAAAAGTTTTTTGAAAACCTCAAGATCAATATGAAAGAAATGATGATGATGATGATAGTGATGTAAGATAGCCAAAATACAATCAAAATAGCTAAATAATATTCCCACCATAACTGGATTAAACATATTGAGAATGATCTACACTTCATGAAACAGAAAATCAAACAAGAAATTATCGAATGATCTATACTCCTAAAAAATATCAAATTGTATGTCTCCTTGATAAAGCCCATAATCAAATGGAATGCGATAATCTCAAATCCAAGCTAAGAATGATCAATGTAAATTTCCATCTTGAAGCAGGGTAAAATTATGGGATGAATCAATGCAGCGGATTATAGCTTTGCTCTGATTTGGAAGGAATCACGGCTGGTAGAAATCAAGAAAAAGAGATGGAATGCATGGAGGGAGACAACCATCAAGGAAGGATTAAAGCAGTTAATTCAATCTAGAAATTAAATATGGAATAGGAGAACTGTTTTGCCATTTTCTGTCCCTGTAGTTATGGAAATCAAGCTACCGTTCTGGCTGAAATCTAAGAGAATTCGGATGGCGCCTTCCCACTATATGCTAGGTAAAAAATAAAAAAAAAGAAAAGAAAAAAAGAGACAAGAAGCCGCCCAATCCATGTTTGGAAAGCAGGGTATCATATGCAAACCCCTACTTAATTCCTGATGTAGAAAAAAAATATTATGTAGTTATTTTCCATCATTATTTTTCTTATTTTTCCTTCTTCAGTCCACAAAGTTTGCCTTGCACCTTCCACATAGACAGTGGTTTGTTGTCCTTGTCGGGATAAGGAAAACAATTGTCTATCTTCATGATATGTTCTGCTTGTGTTTCTTCTCTTTGTTCTCTTCTTTTAAATAGAAATCATTACATAGCAACGGTATCTAAAGCGATTGCTCCCCTCTCAAATTCGGGAGAAAAGAATTGTAAAATTTTATATAAAATCTATAATCCATGTAAAAAATTCCTGATCGCTATCATCATCATTAGCCTTATCCGGACAAATTGGTTTAACTTAATGAATCCTTACTTCTCCCATTTATACTTACCAAGTGCTATACAAGATATTACCTCTATTTTGCATAAATTTGTGTAAAAGGAAATAATAAGAAAGGAATTTGGCAACTTTTTTTAATATTTGGCAACACGTTAGAAAAATAAATTATTGTCTAGTCATATAACTCATTGTTTTGAATGGGAAAAGAATGCCTAAGGTATACATAAAATAAGAAACTTCAAAAATTGTTGAAATGCAACTTTAAATTCATGTTTTTTTCACTTCGATCTTCCCGATTTATGTATCGAATGTTTTCTCCCGTTAAACTAACTTCAAATTAATGACAAAACTACCAGTAAATAAGTAGAGCTCAAAATACCACGTAGTTTGAGTAGTGAGTACATACCTGAAGCCCAAAATTGCTAGCATTGCAATGATGAATGCCCTCCTCAACAGAGCTAATCCTAATCACTGGAAGCACAGGCCCAAAAGGTTCTTCCCAAGCAATCCTCATGTCAGGCCGCACATGATCTAAGAGTAATGGCCATATGAGGTTTCCTTCCCTTCTATACTCCTGGCAAAAAGTTGCTCCTTTCTCCTTTGCATCCATAACTAAACTTTCAATGAAGTTAGCTGAGGATTCAGTCACCACAGGGGTGATATCACAATCCTCCTCAGGCGGGCCAACTGTAAGTTTTTCCACCTTAGCTTTTACTTTATCAACAACAGCATCAGCCACGGTCTCCATCACTAGGACAACTTTTACAGCTGTGCATCTCTGGCCACTGAAATGTCGATATAACAGAGGACAATTAACCAAGTTGTAGAATGAAAGATGTACGCTGAAAGAGCTAGCTAATGAGACTAAAGTATCGAAGCAAGTAGCCTCAATGTTGTTTTTTAAGACCTCATGCTGTAAATCTATTTCATGTTTGTATGAATTGATAAAAGGTACCTCAAGAATTCATTTACTGGACATTAAATATGCTTGTCAAAAGTCTCGTGTTATTAAAAATGTGTATTATGCATCTTCGACTAACATTAGAGTTATTAAGATAGTAAAGGAAATCTATATGATAGAATCATATAAAAAATCTACTACGATAGTGTATCCTTCAAAAGGTGAAGATGTGCTTGTAGATTATATTGAAGGGAAATTATATTTATGCTATTTGCGATGATGTAGTTTTAATGGATGAGATCACTTTGACATGTTAGAAATTTAACGAATGGGTAATAAATAATAGTGAAGGCGACATTTATAAATATCAATTAATATGAGAATAATTAGGGAATACTAAAGTGTGATAGATTTAAGTATTTTGGCTCGATTATGCAAAAGAATGTATTTTAGATGGGTAAACAATTTCAAGTATTAATAACCAGTTGATTGAAATAGAAAAAACACTTCAAGATTATTCTGTTATAAGAGAAAAATATTGAGATCTAGAAATTAATTTCACAAAAATATAGTAAGATTGTTAGCATACAGGTCTGATTATTTGGTAACAAAGACATTATTCACAGCAAACTTAATTGTGGCAAAAATAAAACATTAAGCATGAATTTTGCAAACCTAACCGATAGTGCAAGAACTATTATATTAGAGGGAGAATGGGAGTTTCAGTTACAAAAGATATAGCAATGGGAATCCACTCAAGTGGTTTGAAATTTTCAAGAAAAGGCACAAGATGCGCTAGAAAGGATATTTGATAGAATAAGTATGAACGTATTATAAGGACAAGTGAAGACTCAAGATAACATATCAATACCTATGACAGAATAAACTAACGTAAAAAGAGCTCATGGTTGAAAAAAAGGAAAGAAAAAGAAACTTTCATAAAATCAAATCTAAATAATTAGGATAAGGTTAATGATGATGATGATGATGACTACGAATAAATAGATCTGTAATGGGAAAAAATGATTTTTGGGTGTAAATTGCTTAAGTATAAAAAATGGAAATTATATTGCAGACTTCACTTTTAATTTCTATTCATTTTCTATGTTTTCATCAGGAATCACCAATTGATTAACCCAGAATGTTATCCATCACCAGGTTAAAGGGTTGAACGTATCACCTGTATGAAAAGCCTCCTTTCACGACATTGGAAGCAGCCAAATCTAAATCAGCATCTTCGAGGATGATGCATGCATCTTTGCCTCCAAGTTCCATCTGGAGAGGGATCATGCCAGCTTTCTTAGAAATGGCAATTCCAGTATCACCACCAGTGAAGCTGCCATTAATCCACAGATTAGCGAGCAAAACCAATCATTAATATACCCAATTAAACAAATCTCATCAGTACTTGCAAAATCCGAAGTGTTCCAAGTGCACTAAGATTACCTTATACAATTGATCCCAGGGTGCATTGTCAGGAAATCACCTATCTCTGATCCCTTTCCTGTTATACAACTTATCAAACCTTTGGGGAATCCAGTGAGGTGAAAACAGTGGACCATGTGAAGCGCTGCAACTGCACCCTAGATAAGAAATATATATATATATATATATATATATAATAATTTTAATTCATCTGCTAATTGGAATCGGCGCTAATGAACTTCTACAATTAGCTGTACCTGTGTTGGAGGCTTAAGCACAAGCGCATTGCCCGCTATTAGCGCAGGAGCAATTTTAGAGACAGCCAGGTTGACAGGATAGTTGAAAGGTGGAATTGCTAAGACTACACCAAGAGGAATCTGCAGGTGAATTGCATAAAAACAATCATGTTGAAATTTGTATCTTATTTTGAAAGGTCTATAAATATAAAATATAGAAGTCTGGGGATTATTTGTACATGGTTTGTAAGGCTCTATACAAGCCCAACTTATGAACCAAGGAAAAAAGTTTTTTATCGAAGTAATCATCACTATTTTTTCATGATATCGGAGCCAACATCGCCGCTGCTTGATCGACAATCGCATGCTAGCTGAGGAAGATAAAGACAGAATCGACAAAATGGTGGAAGCTTATGGGAACTGTAGAGATGAAGCAAGCTAGGGCTTCGATCGAATCAAGAAACTTACACAATAGACGGTATAGGCGAAGGGGACCATGGCTCTGTCGTGCGGAGCCACGAGCAGGAACGATCGCGGAAGGAGGGCTTCGATCGCAGAAGTTGTGCAGATCAATCGCTGAAGCAAATGGTGCAATGCGACTCGGAAGGAGGCAACGCATAACCTAAATGTGATAAGGAGGAGGCAATTTCGCATAGTGCAAGGAGGAGATGATGCTCAACCTAAATACGATGAACAAGCTGAAGGGGAAGAAACTATGGTTACTTTTGTTCTCGCTTGGTCGTGCGTTGTAGCAGAGCACGCTCAAGGCATGGGTTGCGAAGGAGGAGAATGTGGAGAAGGTGCGGGCGGCTTTTCTCTCTATGTGCATATTTTGAAGGAGAACTTGATAGCCGGTAGAAGCGATGTCAAGGAAGGAGGAAGCATGTATCTTCATAGGGGGCTTGTCGTGAAGTACCACAGAACGACAACTTGATGCTATGTTTAGTAGATTTGGCAAGGTGCTGGATGTGTAGATTATGATGGAAAGCGATCTAGGGCAATCTCGTGGATTTGGATTTATGGCTTTTGCTGACAAACATGCAATGGAGGATGCTATGAGGGACGTGCAATGGACGATGCTATGCGGGAGATGCACAATAAAGAGCTGAACAATCTACAAATATAGTGGCGGTGGCTACTCATCCAGTGGAGCGGGTGGAGAAATTCTCTTCTCGTTCTAGAACTGTTAAAGGTGAAAAAGGAGGCCATCGAGCAAATAAGATGGTAGCAAAGAACGAAGGAAAAACATGGGTAGTATTTACCGATGAGGATCACGAATTACTGGAAATGTTGAAGAAAAAGCAGAGAGCGGCAGAGAATGTGTTTGAGGATGCATCCACCTTATCGCCATCTAAGGGAATACTGTTAGTTATGCTCACTCAGCCATAAATACTTGCGTTGCACATGTTGTTGCCTCAATATCCACCATAAGATCACTAGAATGGATAATAGATTATGGTGCATCTCAACTTGTGACATGTGTCGTTAGTGAGTTTTCTTTCTACACTCACCTAGCAATTCCAGAGAGCATTCAGACCACTGATAGTATTACACAACATGTGGTCGGTAAGAGTATAATGAGGTACAAATTCTATGACTTAGTCTAATATTTTGCATGTTCCTTTCTTTCCAGTGAATATTTTATCCATTAGTGTCATTATAATCCAATTAAATTGTATTGTTTCATTTGATATTCCAAAGGTGATCTTTCAAGAGAAGGTGGCTGACCGAGACTTGGGACTAGCACGTGGCATAGTGAACTCTGGTATTTGGATAGAGAGAGGATGGACTTAGCTTTGTTATGAAGGATGTTTTGCTACTACATCACAGACCCATGAGACACTTTTTATTCAGTCCAGTGAATCATTTGTATCCATCTTTATATGAAAAACAAATAAAGATAAACTTGTGTGTGATGCTTGTAAGTTTGGTAAGCATATCAGGAGCTCTTATGTTAGTTCTGAGAACATGAGTTTTTATGTTTTTTATTTGGTGCACTCAAATATATGAAGACCTTGTTTTACAACTTTTATGGAATAGTTACAAATATTGTCTTTCATCGATTGTTTTTCTCGTGTTACTTTGTTATTTCTGATGAGAAATAAAAGTGATGTGCTTGCATGATTTAAAGAATTTCACAAATCGATTCAAACTCAATACGGTGTTGTAGTGAATGTATTGAGGTCTGATAATGAGACAGAGTATACCAACAAGGTGTTTGGGAAATACTTGTCAGCTCAAGGGATACAACATCAAACCACACATTCATACACACCGACACAAAACAAAGTAGCTAAGAGAAAGAACAAACACATTCTAGAGGTAGCTCGGAGCATGATGATCACGATGAATGCTCCAAAACACTTATGGGAGCAAGCAGTTTTGACGCCGACTCAATTGATCAACACAATACCCTCGAGAGTGTTAGATTGAAAGTCTCATTGTCAAATGTTGAAAGGAGATAATAACGAAATCCTCCCATTGAAGGTTTTTGGCTGTGCATGTTTTGTGAAGACAACAGACTATCAATAAAGAAGCTGAATTCTAGAGCTGTGAAGTGTGTTTTCATGGGTTATTCTGCTACCAAAAAGGGGTATATTTGTTGGAGTCAGATAGAGAAGAGACCGTTTGTGAGGATGTATGTGTCCTTAGAGACTTCGAGTCGTACTATACCCTGGAGCTGATCTCAACCTTTAGTGACTCACCAGATACTGGAGGTATGAGGCGTTTGGGGAAGAGTAGTGATGGTCATAGATTGGTGCATGTGGGAATGATGCCTTGTCCCATTGTGTGAGAAGGATCAATTGAGGAAAAGCCAAAAAAATTTAAACTCAAATGGAGTTGAGAGTGCATATAAGGAGGAAAAGACAATGAGGGAACGACGTTTGCCATGCCACTCGTGCCATCAAGTTCCTTGATGCGGGCCTCTGGAGGGGGCGCAACTAAACCGACCAGCCCTTGGAGGGGGCCCCATCAGCCCTCCTTCCTCCCTTCCTTTTGCCTCCTCCCCTTGTTTTCCTTTCTTCCTCTTTCTATTTTCTTCCTAGTTTGTCCTAATTTAAAAGTTTTCTTAAAAGCCTAAAATCTAATTTGATTCTCCTTTCCTAATACAAAAACTTTTTTAAAAAACTGATATTTGATTTTATTTCCTCCCTAATTTAAAACCTTTCCTAAAAGCCTAAAATATGATTTGATTCTCTTCCCTTAAATCTGAGATTTGATTTTATTCTTTTTCTTAATTTGGTGTTTCCTAATTGAGTCAAATCTCTATTATACATAATAGTTGTTGTGTCTAAAGTTAGGGAGTTGATTTTGAGATGTGATTTTAGTTATAACTGAGTATTTTTCCAACTGAGCATCTTTTTTAATATTCTATGTTGATGGAATTGATGGCAGAGATGAGCATTGTCGTGGGTCCATATCATAAATTTTTAACAATGAAAAAAAAACTATTATTGTCCCCTACTTATATTCCACCCAACATTGTTACCAAGTTGTCCGCTACTATGCTCAATATTGTTAACAACACCACCAAGACATAATTCAAGCTACTACTTCTCATTATTTGCTCATATCAACCAATTCTATCCTTATTTGTTCTTTCAACCACTACTCTCATAACCCATATGCAAATTATCAAATATTTTACAAGCAACTTGGTTAGTACCTCCACGACCATTAACACATTAGAAAGGAATGTTTACCAAGACTTACCCCTCCTATAATCTGTCCCAAGCCCTTACGAGTATTCACACGTGCAACAAACATTCGATAATGGACTTAATACACCAAAAAAATATAATACATTGAACTTCAAGGAGAAGTATAAAAATTAAATATATTGTCTTTAAAAATAGTAGTTGAATTTTTTATTTTAATGTATTGCATTATGCATGTTTAATTCATTTGAACAAGCAACAAATAAATGTTAGATATTTTACTAGAAAATTTATGCTCCTCATATATCATGAAAGAATATTCCTCTTAAAGTTTGCAATATGTGGTTTCATGCATTTAAGATAATATTTTCATGATTTTTATTTAAAAAAATTATTACTTAAAAATAGTAATATATTATTTTATGCTTCACAAAAGAGCATGAATTGTCCATCTCAACATCATAATCAAATGAGAAGAAACTTTGGGTGATAAGGCCCAGCTTGTGTATATGATATATTCAAGAATAATTAGAAATTTGAAAAGAGGCCTGTGTGGATGTGGTAAAGAGTGTGATTTGATTTATGCATAGTGTTAAGAAAGCCTCAAATATGCTTAAAAAGGTGAAGAAATTATAAACAAAGGTAAAAGTGCCAAAATGGTAGTCTCAACTATTTGCAAAGGGGCTATTTTAGTCCCAAATTATGAAAAAATTGCCAAAATGATCCCCCAACTCTTTTAATCCGCGTTGCAACAATCCAACTACTAAAACTAATGGAATTGATATTTAATGTGTTAAAAATAAGGATATTCTTGGAATTTATATTTTTATTTTGATTTTTCAATAATTTTAATTCATCACTAACTTTATTTTAATTCTATTGTAATTAAATTTAAGAACTACTTTTTGTGAATAAATGTTAAAATCTTAAATTTATATATTGATTTATTACTTTTTTAAATAATTAAAATATAATTTTTACAATAAATATACAATAATGAGCAACAAGCATAACAATTTTATTCTTTTACAAAATAAGATTTTAGCCAATTAAAATTTACTAAATCAAGTAACCCTATATATATATATATATATATATATATATATATATATATATATATATCTTGCAACAATTTAAAAATATATTTTAGTCTTTTGAAAAAAAAACTAAAATCAATATATAAATTTATATTTTAATATCTTATAACAAAAACTAAAATTTCATAAACCATTATAATGGAATTAAAATAAGGTTAGTAATGAATTAGATTTACTAAAAAATAAAAAAAAAAATGTACATTCCTAGATTACCCCCATTTTTAACACTCTAAACATCAATTTCTGTTAATTTTAACTACGAGATAGTTTCAACACCTATTAAAAGAGTTGGGGGACCATTTTAGCACTCGGACTAAAATGACTTGCTACAAATAGTGAGAAGAAATATTTTGTTGTTTTTTCAAATGCTAGGGCTAAAATGGTCCCCTTTAAATAGTTAGGAAACCATTTTGACACTTTTCTCAAATAACAAACCAACTTCTAAGTGTGAAAACATTAGCATTTTCCTCCACAAAAATGGCTCAATTTCACACATTGAGCATCAGAAGTAAAATGGTATTAATTAACTCATATATATATATATATATTAAATTTATAGGTACTTCGAAAATATCAAGATGCTGCATGAAGACCTTAATTTGGTGGAACTACATGGGGGTACCCACCCAAGGCAAATAGGATAAAGGTGGGCTGATAGTAGATAACCAACAAGTTTGTGAGTACGAAAATTTTATATTAAAAAAATATTAATTAATTATTATTATGTAAATCTCATGAATATTAATCTTTTGTAAAATGAGTACATGTGCCTCAAACATATAAAAAGTCGGAGCTCTATAAAAGAAGGGTTTTAGAAGAACCATTTCAACGGTTGGATTTTTGAATTGAGGGCCAATCAAAAGAAAGAAAGAAAAAAGGAAAGCCAAAAACACACAATAATGGAAAGAGGTATAGACAAGTAGACAACAAAAAAGGGGTAATGAAGAGAAAGAATGAGTGAGAAAAAAGAGATTAAATAAACTAAAATTTACATTTTAGTTTAAATAAATATTGTTTAATATCTAAATATTTATGTTATAGTATAATTGCATGATTATTAATATAAGCCGTGTGGATGTGGTTTTACAAATTGTGTGATATGCCATTGACGATTGAACTCTTAGGAATGGTATTGCTAGTGTTTTTTTTAAGGATAGTGCCATTATTTTTTTAACAACAGCATTGTATTTTTTTTAAATATTTGCTCCAAGTTTTCAATTATTAGAGGCAAGAAAATTTTGGCAAAATGTTCAAGAAAAATCTAATAAGATTTTATGGAAATTTTAACTATAGTTTTATTACAAATTGCAATGGCTTAATTCTAGTCGATGCGAGGACGCATCCAGGTCAAGTCATTTTAAATGAAATAACAATCACAAAAAAGAGGTAGATTTTGGATCAGTAAAAAGTGTATCAGATAAGGTTTCACTTATGGATTATTTCTAGCAAATTTTTTCTAAAATTTAAGTAAATGTTTTGCCATAAAGTGAGTATTTTACTGTGGAGGATAATTCCAACATATGGCTCCTTGATAGTGGAGCATCTCATAATGTTATTGTTGGCTTGGAAACTCTCACTCTTCACTCCTCATATATAAACTATGAAGACATCATGATTGAAGATGGCTTAGGTTTCGCCATTACTCACAAAAGGACCACCTCACCATGAAAACTGTTGTGTTCCTAGAATGAAAAATAGCCTCCTCTCTATTTCTGAATAATATACTAATAACAATGCCTCTATTGAATTTTTATCCACTTCTGTACAAGTGAAGGATCTGAGAAAGAGAGCACAACTTCTGAAAAGCAAAAATGAAAATGGTATTTATGCTATATCTAAGAGTATTCCAAGTCTAAATCAAGTATCATGACCACCTTTTTCTTGTATTAAGACAACATTTTCAAGTGGTACAATCGTTTAACTCTACTCATTCTAAAATTCTCAAGTATTAGCCTTAAATAACACATCAATTCTAATAAAATTCACAAGTTTTCTTTCTCTATATCAATAGTTTCCTCTTCACAATCACTAGAAATTACTTTTTTAAAAATTTGGACCTCCCCTCTACCTCAATTGATGGATTAAAATTTAATGTATACTTTTTTATTACTTCACCAAATACAAGTCTATACCCTCTTACAAATATCCCAGGTCCTTGAAGTCTTCTCTAAGTTCAAAGCTCTTACAAATATCACAAGTCAAGAACTTCTTTCACCACAAATTATCACCTTTTACTCTGATAATGACAGTGAATGCCAAGCTCTCCATCACTTTCTCTCATCTTACAGAGTCTCCCACCTCATACCTCAAAATATAATGAGTATTTTGACCGTCATTTTTGTCACATGGTAGAAACCTGTCCCTTTTACCCACTCAAGCTCCCTTTCCAATGTTTGTTAGTCAAATACATTTACCATTACCGTTTGCGTAATAAATATTATGCTAGCTCCCACTCTACACTCTAAGTCTCTCTCTCTGAATCTCATTTTACCCGATCTCTGATTACTCTACAATCTGCATATTTACTATCCATCACCTAGTCCCAGCTAACCCCCCAAACTACCTGCATGCTCACCATCTAGTGCTTTTATTGAGTAAAAACTAACCACATCTTCCTAGATTCTACCACCTCCGTAATATACATCTCTCAAAATGTCACATCATCACAAACATCTTACCCTTCAAATTTGCCACCATGTATCTCACTTATCCCTAACCTAAAACTCTACATTCATGAGTTTCTCTTGGGTTCTCTAGTTCTCCTCACTTCTTTGTTCCTCATGCGTCACTCTTAACAACACTAGTAATGCCTCCAGCTGCACCTCCATTATCTGTCAATTTTTACCACCAGCTGACCAAATTACCTTCACTAACAAAGCCAAACACACTTTGAAATCAATTTGCTAACTTCTGGAAATCCATAGTTACCAAAATTTTCCTCCCTTCAGCTCAACTATAAAACTCAAGCAAGATGTACCATCCCAAGCTCCTAACTATACCAACACTTCCATCCACCAACCCATTATTTGCTGAGCCAAGAAAATCCACAAATACACACAAAAACTAAACCTCCATGTCTAACTACGCTCCCTCAAGCTAACAAATACCTACAACCTAAGCCATTAAAAATTTCAAAAGACATCAGTGTATGCCTGAAATGTTTGATGACTTCGTTCACAATGACGCGTGGAAGCTTTCCCCTCTGCAACCATGAAAGATCTTGTTGGGAATCAAGACTTAATACCTTCCGGATGATTTTATTGATAGGCAAAAATAAAAAATTGTGGCAAAAGGCTTTGACCAATGCCCTTGAGTTGACTTTCATCACGCATACTCGATAGTCAAACCACCTATCAACCGAACTGCTATTGCATCGCAACCATATAGGTTGGTCACCGGATCAACTTAATGAGAAAACGTCCACAATTCATCAGAACCAGCAATATCAATTGGAGTTATACTTTGCATGTGTTCCTCTTTGAATCATAAGTTATCAAAATCCAACAAGCCTAAAGATGTATTTTAAAGAGTCCATTATGTCCAAAATAGAATACAAGCCAATACCTTTGATGTGAGGCAGTATTTGGTCCGCTCGTTCCCAGGAAAGCTGTCCGATACCAGAAACTTGCCCTCACCCAGAATCCTTACTCCCTCCTCTGCGGTGTAGGATATCAGATCCCCCGAGCGCACAACCTTATCATAACAACAAATATAAAAATAAAAATCATATTTGACTGGAAAAAAACTTTAACATTTTTGTCATGCAAAAAATACATTTTCTCCTTTCAATGTTTATGTATAATTGACATAAAAGACAACCACCAACCAATCTAGTTCCAGAAGAGAATTAAAAAACAGATTCGAAGAACTAAAGAATTTGAGTAAACAAAATAAAAATTAACAAGAAGAAGTCTGAATTAAATAATAGAGCTTTTACATGATTTTATTCAAATAAATAAATACTAAATATTCTGGAAAATAAAGACAATCTAATGAAAAGAGAAAAGAAAGAATATTTCAGGAGTTTCAAAAACAGAACTAAAAAATGAAGACAAAAAGCGAAAATAACCATCAAATGAAATTATTAAGGTAAGAGATGGTTTAATATGGGATTTTTGTTGTGCAAAATAATGTGGAAAACAAAAGCACACAATAAAAAAACAATCAAACACGGCGGGATTTACAAGTTTCAACACAAATCCACCTACGTCGACGGAGAGAGGTTATTCCACTATTAATCGATGGAGATAAAGAAAAAAGATGGCCAAAATAGGGTTATAACACCACACATAAAAATCAACCATAATCCCTCTTATAAATAAGACAGAATTAGGACATACTAATAAAATATAAAAAATGATTTATTTATTTTCTTTTACAAATAAACCTCTAATAAAATAATCTCCACCTCATATCTCATTTCCAGATAGATGGGAGATGACCAAATTACGCTTCAACACCAAAATGATTGCACCAAAAAAGTTGTCTATGTAACCCCTCCCGAAGGGATCAAGTCTCGCATAGTTCTTCAATATACTCGAATAAACTATTACCCATGAGCTCAAATGTTCACCAAACTCATGCAATATGTGAACTTCTAGCCTTTTTTGACCTTTTAGAGTAGCGATGTAACTGAGTTAAGCCTACTCGTGTGCCGACACGAGCTTGGCTCGATAAATGGCTCCTGAACTGAACATGATGATTAATAAAATTCACTCCAAGCCTCTAATACAACAATTGTTAAATAAGAGATGAGCTCAAATGTTACAACTCCACACAAAAATCAATCACAATCCCTTTTATAAATAAGAGATGATTAGAGCTTGATGATAAAAAATAAAAAATAACATATTTAGCTCATTTTACAAACAAGCCTCTAATACAACAATTTTAACCGAGACTCTGTCATTATTTATGATACAAATGTTCTTTTTTACTTTTTACCAAGACACATACAACGAAAGTTTAAGCAAAATTATGAATTTATCAAATTCAAAGCTGTTAGGGGTTATGATAGAAAATAATTTATTCTTATAAATAAATTTTTTCCTTAGAATTAGAGTTATGATAGAAAATAATTTATTCCTGTAAAAAATTTATTTCCTTAGAATTAATGAGATATTTGTTTTCCTATTTTACGTTATTTCATATATCTCCTAATAATTAATATGAATTAATTATTGGAGATATTAGATGTTATACTTTTCTTTTCATATCATTCACTTTTATTATTTTTCCTACTACAAGATTCTTGTAAGGGTTATTTATAACATCTTTCATATCAATAAAATATTAAGTATTCCACCACATTATTCTGAGTTTTAACATGGTATCAGAGCAAACACGATTCTGAGTCTTACCATCTCCTCTTCCACAACAAAACCATATCTATCTTATTTATAAGCCAAAACACATGGCAGACAAAACACAAAATTTTGTAAAGTCTGAATCTAACAAATTCGATAATCCGAACGACCCATTTTATCTCCACTATTCAAATCAATCCAATCTCGTGTTTGTTACACAACCGCTGAATAGAGAAAACTAAAATTCCTGGAGTCGTGCCATGTTGATGGCTCTCAACATAAAAAACAAAGAATATTTTGTCAACGATACCGTTAAAGAATCACCAGAGACGTCCACCGCAGAACTTCAAAAATGAAGGCGCTGCAACAACCTTGTCAAGACATGGTTATTTAATTCAATTGCAGAAGACATTGGAGCAAGTATAATATACAACGAGAGTGCCCATGAAATCTGGCTCGACTTGAATGAATGTTTTTCTCGTACCAACAAAGTTCATATTTTCCATGTCGAAGAAGCCATCCACGATTGCAAGCAAGGCGATATGACAGTTAGAGCTTATTACACCAAGCTCAAAGGCTTATTGGACGAACGTAACGCCCTCCATAAGGTTCCTAAATGCACATGTAGTGCCATGAAGGAAGTGATGCAGTTTCAGCAAAACCAGAAAATCATGAAATTCCTCATGGGGCTTAATGAAACATACACTAGTATAAGAGGACAAATTTTGCTCATGGAACCCCTTCCCAATATTAGCAAGGCACATTCTCTTGCGCTCCGAGAGGAAAAGCAGCGCGACATGAACAATGTAAATGCACCGCAGCCAGAAGCTTCAGCTTTTGCCGTGAAAAATAATGCACGAAATCCAAATATGGTTTTCACGACTAAAAATCCTCATTTAAAGTGTGGAAAATGTGACAAAAATTGGGCATACATCAGACACATGTCTCAAATGCGATTATTATGGATGGCAGAGACACACCATCGAAAAATATAGGAAGCTGCAAATGACCAATCCAGCGGGCAATAAATCTAAACGGAAAAATTTTACTCCCAAAGTCAACCATGCATATACCAATACATCGACGAGTCCTGAATCATTCACCTTTACAGCCGAACAATATCAAAGTCTTATATCGCTACTTGTAGAGAACAAATCTAATTCGATGGCTAATCATGTTGGCAGTACATCACCATGAGTGATATCTCAGGTAAAATCTTTTGTGCCTCTGTTTTTGACAAAGAAATAAGTTGGATTCTTGACACAGGAGCCATGGATCACATGATATATTCAACCAACCTACTTACTACAAAATCCAGTGTCATCAATCGAAAAGTTCACTTGCCTAACAGGGCTACTGCAACTGTCACACACATAGACAACATCCATTTTGTTGACGTTGTTCTACAAAATATTTTATGTGTCCCCTCATTCAAATGAAATCTGATTTTCATTAGCAAATTTGTGTTTGATTCACAATGTCTTGTCATTTTTAATAACCACACTTGTGTGCTACAGGACTAACAATCAAGGAAGATGATTGGCATGAGATACTGCGCAAAAGAGCAAGTGCAAATGTTGCTACTTCACCATTCCCAAATCTCTGGCATAAACGTCTAGGTCACCCATCAAATAAAGTTTCCAACTTGTTTCTTTTTTCAATTATAGACAAAAAAAATTGTAATGTTTTTTATTGTTTAATTAGCTCATTGGCTAAGCAAACTCGTTTATCTTTTCAAACAAGTTCCATTAGCTCAAAAACACATTTTGAATTAATTCATGTTGACATTTGGGGAGGATACCAAGTTTCTTCAATCACAGGAGCGCGGTATTTTCTCACAATTGTTAATGATTATACTCGATGCACATGAACTTATTTGATGAACCATAAATCAGATGCACATTCATACATCATCAAGTTCATAAACTTTGTTGAAACACAATTTAATCTAAAAGTCAAAATCATTCGAAGTGATAATGGTCCTGAATTCATATTGAGGAATCTCTATCTCGATAAAGGCATCATTCACCAATTAAATTGTGACTCCACTCTGCAACAAAATGGTGTAGTCGAAAAAAACATCGCCACTTACTCGACATAGTCCGAGCCTTATTGTTTCAAGCTAATTTACCTAAAAAAATTTTGGGGAGAAGCAATCCTAACTGCCACCTACCTAATCAACCAAACACCAACACCCTTTCTCCATGAAAATATTCCTTTTAAAATGCTCTTCCAAACAAAACCCACACATGATCATTTGTGCGTATTTGTGTCTTTGTTTTGCCTCAACACATCATCAGCGACCAAACAAGTTTGATCCCAGAGTCATTCAATGTCTTTTCTTAGGGTATCCATACGCGCAAAAGGGCTATAGAGTCTATGACCTTTCAACTAGGAAGGTTTTTGTATCACGAGATGTTCGTTTCCACGAAAATATTTTTCCTTTCCCTTCTTTTGCTACAGATAAGGGCTCAATTCCGCACTTCACCGCCCACACCGACATGCCTTCATTTGATGAATCACCTCAAGAAAATATTTCATCTTCTCAAGACAATGAAATCCCCTCTCAAGAGAATACTTCACCTTCAAATTTATTCTCAGAACAACCTACAACTCTAGACCAACAAATATCATCACCACGACCAATAAGAACAACAAAAACACCTAGCTATTTGTGTGAGTATCATGTTGATATTTCTCTTCCCTCAAGACACCCCCCAACATCGAACTCCGTGTTGGCCAAAACCATAGGTAGATTCTATCCATTAACCGATGTCTTGTCATATGCTAGATTGTCACCTAAACATCGTGCTTTTACAACCACCCTTTCAATTGAAAAGGAGCCAAACACCTTTGTAGAAGCCGCTTGTAATCCAAAGTGGCAGGTTGTTATGCGAGAAGAACTTGATGCACTCAATGTCAATGACACATGGTCTCTTGTACCATTACCGCCTGGAAAGAGGTCAATTGGATGCAAATGAGTATAAAAAATCAAACTTCGTGCAGATGAGACAGTTGAACGCTACAAGACCAAATTAGTGGCAAAAGGGTATAATCAAATTGAAGGGTTAGATTATCAAGGAAATATTTTTCCCTGTAGCAAAACTTGTAATTATTCGCCTACTTCTTGCGTTAGTTTCAACCAAGCAATGACATTTTCACCAACTAGATGTCAAAAATGCTTTCTTGCATGGGGACCTCGGCGAAGACGTATATAAGTCACTAACTTCTGGCCTCGGACGAAAGAGGGAGACTCGAGTTTGTAAACTCCACAAATCATTATATAGTCTCAAACAAGCTTAATGACAATGATTCAACAAGTTTTCCACCGCTCTAAAGCAAGCTAATTTTATGCAATCAAAGACATACCATTCTTTGTTTGTTCGATCCCATAATGGTAAATTCATCGCCCTTCTTATATATGTAGATGATGTCATCATTGCAGGGAATGACTTACAAGAAATCGAACATGTCAAAATATTCTTGAAAAACCAATTCAAATTAAATGACCTTGGACAATTGAAATATTTCCTGAGTACTGAGGTTGCGCGATCCCAGAAGGGTATTAAGCTTTCACAACAAAAGTATGCTCTTGAAATACTCGAGGATGTTGGGAATCTCGGTGCAAAACCAGCCACTTTCCCTAAGGAACAAAACTTATCTCTTAGCAAATCAAAGGGAGAATATGTCAGTGATTCATCAACATACCGAAAACTAGTTCGGATATTAATCTACTTGATTATCACACGTCCTGACTTGACATATACAGTTCATGTCTTAAGTCAATTTATGGACAAACCACGAGTGTCACACTTAGAAGGAGCTCATCGCATTCTACGTTACATAAAACAAACAGCAGAATAAGGAATTTTCCTCTTAGCAGAAAACTTAACCCAACTAAATGTTATTTGTGATGCAGATTGGGCTAGGTGTCGTGACACTCAAAAATCAATTACTGAGTATTGTATCTTCCTTGGGAGTTCATTAATTTTTTGGAAAACCAACAAACAGATCACAGTATCACGCTCTAGTGCAGAAGCTGAATATCGGTCCATGACCACTACCTGCTGCGAGATTATTTGACTAAGAACAATTCAGCAAGATTTGAAAATCATGCATTCACATCCTGCCAATTTATTTTGTGATAATCAAGCAGTACTTCACATCGCCTCGAACCCGATATACCATGAGCGAACAAAGCACATCGAGATTGTTTGACATCTTATACGGGAGAAAGTTCAAAAAGGAATAATAAAGTTGGCTCATGTGTCTACTTTAGAACAACCAGCGGATATTTTCACAAAACCACTAAACTCTTCTCAGTTTTCGATACTACTCAGCAAGTTATGAATTATTAACATATATTCCAAACTTGAGGGAGAGTGTTAGGAGTTATGATTGGAATTAATTTATTTTTATAAATAAATTATTTCTTTAGAATTAGAGTTATGATAGAAAATAATTTATTACTGTAAATAAATTATTTCCTTAGAATTAATGAGATTTTTTTTTTCTATTTTACATTATTTCTTATATCTCATAATAATTAATATGAATTAATTATTAGAGATATCAGGTGTTCTACTTTTCCTTTCATATCATTTTTTTTTTATTTTTACTATTACAATATTCTTGTAAGGGCTATTTATAACTCTTTCATATCAATGAAATATTGAGTATTTCACCACATTATTCTGAATTTTAATAAAAGCTAAATTCTAGATTGAATAAATTCTTTCAATAAAAGATTTAAACACCCTCAGGAAGTAGTATTTAAGAATTTAATAAAACTTTTGGTTCACGTCCAAATATATTTTTTTTATTTCAAATCAGATTAAAGCTACATATTAATAGTTTGTTTTTCAAAATTTATCACTTATATAATTTACTTAATCCTTTATCTATAAAATTCACTAAATACAAATTTAGATAAATACTAAATGCTTCCCAACAGCTCATAGAAAGAGACCCAATTAAAGAGGCCTCGAGCAGAAAAAGAGGGGAAAGCGCTTGCAAGAAGACCGACCTCAGTGACAGCGTCCTTAGCTGGTTTAGCAATCTCCTTCACAAGGCACTCCGCTATCGGCCCCTTATTATCCTTCAATATCGCCGCCGCGCGATGCAACAGCTCAGCCCTCTTCCACAGAGGCGTCCTTGCCCAAGCCTTCTGTGCCGCCTTAGCCCCCTCGATCACCTTGTTCACCTCCTCCTGCGTGCATGCTTCCCCGATTCCCCAATTTCCACCAAAAACAAATCAAAACCCCCGAATCCAAAACCCCCAAATCCCAATCGGAGCTCCGATTCTTACCTTGGACCTTGTATTCGGGCTTCCGTGTAGTCGGATTAACGATCGGAACTGATTTCCCGGAGCTGGATTTCCGCCACTCCCCCTCTGCATAGTACTTGTACACCTCCTCCTCAATAATCTCACTGAAGATCCCCACACCCGCCATCACTCCCGCAATCTTCAACTGCGGGTCTCCCTCCGACGAAACAAACACCGCCTCTTTATCGCCTCCGGTGACTTCAAGTCTTCTCAGAGAGCATAGATACAGAGCAGTAAGATCGTGAGAATGGAGAGACGATGCATTTTATAGGGCGAAGATGAGAGCCACACGAGTTGGATACACTGTGGATAGGCTGCGCCGCGCAGCGCGGTAGATGCGAGTGAGCCCACACGAGAACGAAAACAACCCCTCCAAAATGCAAATCTCACAGAATATGACGAATATTCGGAAGTTATTAGAAATTTGACTGCCAACCGTTTCTTTCTTTAAATATATTTGAAATTTTATTATTATATTATACTTGTAAAAATAATACAAGATATAATAGGAGGATTTGCATGCATAACTCTTGAAATTTTTGATATTACATATCCTTACACTCAAGCTTCAATATTTACATTATACTCAAATAATTCCTATGTAATTACATACCTAATTACTAACTTCATTTTGTACATACCTTACACTTTACAATGGATGAAAAAGTTGTACTTCATTTAAAAAAAAAAATGTAAATTTTGATATTTTGATTTGATATGAAAGATTTGTGTGGTATTAACTATGGACAAAAATCATTTGGTCATATTCTATTGACTGGCTTTAGTAACAGTGTTGATCGTAGATTATGATAATCTTGAATGATGAAATCATATGATCTTGATCGTGCTTCTCATTATTCCCCAAACCATTTACACTAAACAAGATTGTTTTTAATTTATAACTTAGATTGATGTTGCTTTATGCAAACAATTAGTGGCTCAAAGACTAAGGTTTAATTAAGAAAAAAATTTCTCTTATTTCCAAGAAGGGTAATTAATCATAGAGACTCGTGCCTATGACAATTATTGGAGAACACACAATCCAATCGTGATCGTAATGGTGACATTTTACTACATATATAATGTGACTCCATGATTGTATTAAAAAAAAAGCCACATGCAATTATGTGACTCGTGTTCTCTGTTTGTTATGGTTTAGCCACAAAATATTTTCATGTCTATCGAATAAAAAAATAAGCTTTCTGTTGTGAGTCTTAACTCTTTCTCTCCATCTCAATTTGGTCATAAAATACATCCTTGATTTGTTATTTTTTAAGCTATTTATTATGACTGTCCGAAGATAAATATGAATTAACATCTAGTGTCACAATCATGAATAAAGTATCTCCTCTTTATTTACTTAAAAAAAAATTTCATCCACACTTAACATTGTTTGACATACACTCTTAAGGCTTTGAGTATAGATGCCTTATGAAAACTAAGAAAGCTTAAAATATCCTTTATCGTGAAATTGAAGATCAATACTTACCCTTAAATCTTGACCATAAAGTATATTTAGATAAAATGGTAACTTCTAAAAGAATGCTTCAAGGGTCCCTCTTATAAAGATGATAGCTTATTCATGACATTATAAAATTTCTAAGAATTTTAAATTAATGTCATAACTTCTCCTTGCATATGCTATAGTCATATTTTTCCTTAAGCTAAGTTTAGTTTCATTGAGCTTCTTATTGATTATATATCCAGTGAGTCATGGTTAAGTTTATTACTGATCTATTGATCCAACATCAAAAGTACAAATGTGTTGTAAATCATGACTTTTTATTTTGAGTATGTTCAAGTTTGTCAACCTCACTAATTGCAAGTTTTATAAGTACTTCTTAAGTGCAATGGATATATTATAATCTTTAATCAATTTTTTTTAGCTTGAATTGAAATTTCTTTATCAATATATATAAATGTTAGTCTCTCTTAACTCATCCTTGCTTAACTTCAAATAAAATAAGAAAAAATTGATCATGGGCCCCACTATAATAGCAATCATTTAATTAGTGGCTTTTTTAAAGCATTGATCCTCACAAAGTATGAGTTATTCATGTGTTTTATATCACGAATAATCACTTTTAGACCCAAAATGAATGAAGAATTTGAAAACCTCACATGTACAATATTTCTAATAAGTTAAAAGCTTGGATTGTGATCTCTAGTAGATGTTTTAGAATTAAAACTTTCATGAAGTCACTATTATGTACAACATAGCATGAATAAATAATTTTAGACTAAAAAATAAATGAAGAATTAGAAAACCTCACATGCACACTATTTTTGAAAAGTTATAAGCTTGGCTTGGATCTCTAATAAATGCTTTAATATTTAAACTTTCATGAAGTCACCATTATGTACAAATTATATGTCTACAATATCACCTACTCCTATATATATATCATATGGTTATACTATTATTAATCATATGTTTACACTATTATTAATTTCTATATGTGATATGCCCATTTTATCACCCATGATTGTCAAAGATGAAGAACTACTAAACTTCCATTTTCCCTTATTTTATATGAAAAATTGAAGCTATTTTTTTTTAAATTTTCGAGCAATTGCTCTTCTGCTACGCATGATGTAGACAACTTTCCTTTGCACCGCAATGCGGAAGAAGATCTCATTGTTCACTTGCTCCATAGGTCGGGGACGACTTTCTTATTCTGAGAAATCCCAAATCACATGCTAGGCAGGGAGGAGGACTCCACCTCTGTCCTCATCTTTTTGGTCTATTTATAGGCTCAAAAATCATTATTTTTCGCTAAATCTTAATGCAATTCATTAAATTTGTAATTAAAAAAACTAAAATCTATTATAATCCTATTGTACTTACATCTTTCTGCTTTTGGCCTTCCAACCTCATCATCATCCATCTTCCCCATTTCATTTAAAAAAAAAAAAACTGAGAAGAAGAGATAGAGATTTCAGGCGTTTAAAAAACCAGATTGCATGAGTTACACTTACATTCATTAAAAGAGTAAAGATAAGTATGTATATATGTATTATAATCTTTACATTCATTCCAAAAAATTCTGTTCATTTTATACTTCAGCTGCACTCCTTCCATCCCTCATGTACGTTTTCTTAATGTATGTGTGTGTGTGTGTGTAAACGAAAATGAAAATAGTTTTAAGATATTTATATACATAACACGTGAATCATATATATTTATATTAACGGAAATTATTTATTTATATGCATAACAGTCAAATTTTTAGTATTACACTTATAATACTACGATAAATCTAAATGTTCCGAATTTTAGTATTTTCGGATGATGACATTGATCTAGCCTGAAAATAGGGGGACGACTGATATATCATCAACAAAATCATCGTTCAGCATGAATCTCGTGATAATATTTTGAGAAAAAATTCAAACTTTAATTAAAAGTCATCCAGAGCTTAGATTTCAACAAACTTATAGTCAAAATGACCAAATCAGTCCAATCTGAGCCAAATCAAGTTCATATCAAGTCATTAAAATACTTTTGGAAGCATTCTGGTATCACTGGGGAAGGTCCCTAGTGTGTACAATATCCAGTTTTCCTGCCTTTTGGCATTCTGCCACTTTTCAAATAACTAATATTCATCTGTTTCCCCATAATACAACTATCACACATGTTGAAATCAACAGACTTCAATTCTGGTAACCTGTCTCTAGACTGAAGTTCTGTCATACATCTCTTACTCATGTGGTCAAGTTTGCAATGTCACAACTCTGTTGTGCTCTTTGTGAAAGTAGTATCAACACTATTAATTAAACCAGTAGTCATATATAGCGTACATGTTTTCTTACCTCGAGCAAGTATTAGTGCTCTTTTACTAACCTTCAAGGTGTTATCTGAGAATACTACTGAATGCCTACACTCATCAAGCTGCCCAACAGAAATGAGGTTCTTCAATTCAGGAATGTGTCTGACCTTTTTGCAGCGATTCTAGGAGGCGCGAATCTGTTTCTCAAACGAAAGAGAGGAGCGGGGCGGGGGGGGTGTCTTTTCCTTATTTCGCGAATGAGAGAGACGGGTGGATGGCTTCAATTCATGAAATAGTAGAGGCAGAGTGAGGAGGCGGGAACAGTTACGACATTTCTTTTTTTTCTATTTGTTTTATCAGGCTCCACCTCTAGCAAATCTTCTACTTGGAGACCGGTACACATGTTACAACGTCTTCTTCGTCAAACAGATATCCTCCACTGGCGGCATCACCCTTTTCTTCAAACATGTTATCCTCCACTTCTGCAACTAAAGGCCCCTTGTCTTCAAGTTAGAAGACCAACTGAATTTGAGCACAACTTCAACTTCTCAAGAGTAACACCCTTAGTCAACATATCAACATGATTCTTACTTCCACAAATTTTCTCAAGTAACAATTATCTGTCATCCAACAATGACCGTATAAAGTGATACCTGATCTGAATGTACTTAGTCCTGTTTTATTTCATATATATCATAACATCGATAACCGCCAATCTCAATTGATCACCGCCGAACGCCATTAATCACACTCAAACACTGTCGACCACCTCCGATCGGATGTTGCCAATCGCTATTGGTCGCTCCTGTTTCTAGCAACAAGTTCATCAGCACGTCGACATTGTAACTTAGGAAACCTAGTAATCATTTCCTACCTGTGAGACAAATAATTGTAATTGTAATCATCTTTGTATAGCGGAACTCTTCAGCCAGGCTAGGCCCTGTGATTTTTTCCTTTTCAAGTTTTCCACGTAAAATTTCTGGTATTTCTATAGGTTAATTTCTTTTATCTGAATGTGTGTTAAATTCTCGTGTAACGCTCAAACAATAATCAATTACTCTACCGCCATAAATTTTCTCACACGGGTCATATCTATTTGCTCATGATCCATCTAAATGACAATCTATAAAACATAATTGAAATATTAAGAAAATAATACCCGTGACTATTAAAATCATTGATGGATAAAGAAATTTCAACTTCACTAGTGTAATTATAATTGATACACCACCGACAAATATTTATTATCTAACATGAATCTCAAGGCTTGGCATGAATCTCAAGATTATATTTTGAACAAGAGATGTTCAAATCTTGATAAAAAAACTCACCCAGAGATCCGATTTCAGCAAACTTATAGTCAAACAAACCAGCCCGATGATACAGACCTAATGATATCAAACCCATTCCAATCCGAGTCAAATTAAGCCCGGATCAAGTCATTAAACCATTCTTAGAATTTTTTCAGACACATTTGGAAAGTCAAATGGTTGTCGAATCTTTCAAGTTTATATTTCGAATTGAGCGTCTCAACATGAAGAATCTAACGAGCCCAAGATTGCGTAACTTTGACATCGTTAAGACACTCAAATTTTCATTAAAAGTCATTTGATCAGAGGAAGCTCTCTGGTCCATCCAATAAAATTGTTTCATATTCATGCATTAATGACACCCATAACACTATAAATAGAACCCCACCTTTCACATGATGGGATGACTTGAAGCTTCAGGGAGAACTGGAAGCTCTAAGAAGGAGCTGAAGTCCAGCACTATTCCAACAGTCGTCGACCACCACTGACCGTCGTCGACACCCGTCAATCGCCGTCAGCCACTGTCGACTGTCATCATCGATCACCACCAATCAGACGTAGTCAGTCATCTTCATAGGACATGAGCTAATCACTACGGTTCATATGTCAACAATGACCTATGTGGTTCACAGCTCGGGCAGCTCTCCACTCATACCCTCGCGGCTTATGGACGTCATTCATACTCGCCCCTACGACTTATGTGGTTCATAACTCATGCGGCTCCCGACTCCGGTCCCCAAGACCTACGACTCAAACGACCTACGTGGTCATCAGCTCATGCAGCTCACGACTCTGGCCTTCGCGGCCTACAAATATTATTTACAGCTAGTGTAGCTCCCGACTCCTGCCATGGTGGCCTACGAACGTCATTCATAACACTACGACCTACGTGATCCACAACTCACGCAACTGCTTACTACGGTTCCTTTGACAAAACAACGCTTCTTGAGCAACCATCTACAATACTTACGACAGACTACTACCTCCAAAACAATCAACAATGACCCTTGCAGTATGTTGTTACCAAGAACTGCAACCACATTATAGTTATACAACTTTGTAATTTCATATTTCCTAATTTAGGAGAAAAATGGATCTGTATACTCATCATTCATAGTGTATTATTTCAACTGAGGTAGACCCCGTGGTTTTTCCTCTTTCAAAGCTTTTCTACGTAAAAAGTCGAGGTGTTTCCTCCTGCTTACTTCTCTTCAATTTTTTGTGTGTGTTAAATTCTCGTGCAACGCTAAGACGATAATCAATTACTCTACCGCTGCGAAAGCTTCAATAATTATTTTAAACTCCATGTACATAGAAATCTCAAATGATAACATATTCACAGTAGCAGTAGAAACAAGCAAAGTGTAAAAGGGTAAGGAATCATTCTTTCATATTATAGGATGATAAGAAAATATGAGACATTTTGATTAAAGTGAACTTTATGCATTATTTTCTTAAAGAAAATAATTTTTCAACATATTTCTCCAAATTTTATTATTACAAGACATGTAAACTCAAATTTACAATGCAAAATAAGAGCGAACATTCACGACTTAGCTAACTCAGCCCTCTATATAGAATTAGCAATGCATATGTTTTCATATGGTTACAATATGTGCTTTTAAATAGCATTTTCTTCCAACTTCAATAAGAAAATGAAAGAAGACTTCCTTCCAAAAAGTAGGAAGAATTGTAAGGAAATTTACAATGTCTTATTCATATGTGAGCTGCCAAAGATTATTTTACCCAAACCAAAAATGCCAATTCTATTGATCTCTTTTAATGCATAGACTTTATAGTCTGTTGATGAAAACAGAGAGTAGGCAACAAAATGGAGGAATGCCCCATACGGGGTGGGGTGACCAATCTATTTGCAATTCACAAAAACAACAGTTGTTTCATGCACTTGATAAATTTTTTTCTTAAAAACCAATATTTTTGGAAAGAATAATTTACATTTTAAAATTCCTTTGAGTGGCTTCCTGAAGGATTTAAATTTATTTTTTAATTATTGTCTATATTTTAAAAAAAATACATCATGTCAAAGGAGGAAAATGGAATTGCTCTTTAATGCCGAAAAGTTATAACATGTGGTCGATTGCATGTTCGAACGACGGATAGGATATGGTCACGCCATCTTGGATTGCAAGGCGGCTCATCTGGATCGTCATCCAAGCCGGATGTGCACACATAATGATTTGTTTTTGAGGAAGGTGGCCATTCACACTTCCTCTTTAAAAGTTGCTTATTCTTATTCTTTGCTATCAGATCACCTTCCTATTGGTGGGGAGCGCTCGAGCTTTGCCGGAATGAGAATGAGAGAGTAGCTCGACCATCTTGTAGGGGACGTCGGTGAGTCGGAGACCAAACTCAACCTTGCATGTGTAAGAACATATATTTGCTTTGTAGAGCTAGAATTAGGCTTACATGATCTTAGAGAAGGCCCTTAAGGTAAGACAATCACCCATCTCCTCAAAATCAATAAAACAACCCTAAAAGCTTGTTAGAATTACACTTAAACCCTCTCATGGTCGTGTAGACACTGCCTACCATGAGCTGGCGACCACCAACAATGACGGCTGGATGATCGGCAATCTTATAAAAGTTATTTAGGAGCTTATGCTTTGTTTATATGAACAGTGAATATTTTTCTTGCTCACACTAGATAAGTTTGTAAACCAACCATTATAAAATACCAAAATTGTTTTTCTTACACTATCTCTCCTTTTTTTTTGTTTTACATTCTTATATTGCAATTTTATCTTCTTTTATTTTCTCACTATAACCTCCAAGTCCACACGCATTCACATCAAGGTTCTACCATTCATTATAGGACGACTAATGAAGATAAAAGTTAGATGAGATCAATAAACCTATGCTAAATGTAAAATGATTGTCAATGGAAATTATTAGGAACCAAGCAAAGTTGCATGGTGGACATGTTATTATTTATAATGTAAGAGAGAAATGTAAACTACTAAGAAGACGAGTGTTTGATGTTGGTGGCGAGCAAATGGACATCAATACTCGACATTTGTTGGGTGAAAATTAATTAGAAATATGGAACAAAAAGAGTGCTTAAATATTGGCGAGTAGAAAACAAGAGATACTCCTCATTTGATATAAATTAGATGATGGCCAACTAAGAATGTTGGAAGTCACTTGTTTGTGGATGATAGCTAGGTAATTTTCTTATAAGAAAATGATTAGCATATAGAAAGATGGTCGTTAGATGTGGATGAAAAATTAATGTTGATTTAATGGCATTGGGAAATAATCATTTGAGAACATCAAAATAATTAATATTAATAAAAATAATAAAATTATGGTTGGTTGACTTGAGTGGCATCTTTATAGAAGGTAAGACCGTGCAATTAAGAAGACGTACACTTGCCAAATGTCACGAGTTGAAAGTTGTTGTGCATTAGCCATTAGTAGAAGTTGGGTGATATTAGAAATATCAATATTTAAGAGGTGTTGAATAGTTTTGGTTATTCTTTTGCAAAAGGGTATGCCGAGCACTTTAAGAAGATGTATTTGTCAAATATTGGTTATCATTACGATTTAATCAAAACTGAATAAAAATATTAAATTTCTTTTTCTATTAATAGGAGGATAGAATAATATATATTAATGGTTGATGGATGGAAGACATTAATCATCAACAAAAATATAATTTTGATTGTTATGGTTGGCTTAGTTTTTCGCTTGATAAAAGTGGAGGTCAAGTGAGTAAGAAAACATGTGCTTAATTTTGATGGTGGACAAAATGTGAGGCATAAGTGGTGGTTTGATGCAAAATCTTGGTTTATGTTAGATATTAAGAAATGACTAATAGAAAATACTAGAAGTAGGGTGATAATGAGTGATTGCTTTGGTTGTTATTTTGATAAGATAGCCAAAAAAGAAAGTGAAAAGAAGAATCTTAGTAGCTAACAAATGATGATACTAGCAACACTAGGTGATGTTTAAGAATTGTTGCAAGCGAAGGAGTGACAATGGATGTTGATGTCAATCGTTGGTCAATATTGGGTGATGGACTACATTGGGGATTAGCATTAGTTGATGGCTGGCATGGGGACCATGGGTAGTTATGAGCTTTAGAGCTTATTCATTATAAGCATTTCACAACATATTGCAATATTGCCAAAACTTTAAAATTCTCCATGATCTTTTTCAAATTAAGTTTTTATTTCAGCCTTAGTTTTATTATTCCTTTTTTTAATTTCCTTAATTTCATTCACATCAAAATTAAATCTTCATTTCTTTTGGTTTAAATTATTTTGGATTATAAAACAAATACTATAAAAATAAATTTAAAATATAAAATAAATAAATTTATTAAGTTATAGTTCAAGTTACAACATGTCAATTTGAAAGTGTCTTAATGGTGGAAATTATTGCATGCTTAAATATTCACAATTAAATAAATAGTTTAGATCATATTGCATAAAAACTTTACACACAAAGTTCATGAGATAATATTTAATCTTTTATGCAAAGAATGATGAGAAAAAAGCCTTGGTTCCTTGCCTAATTGAAACAATATTATCATACATGTTGAAAATTACATTGATTTACCTTAAATCTATCACTAAAGAAGCTAGGATTAAAATATATGAGCAAAAGGAGTTGTCATCTATGATGGTAATTTGAAATGATGGTGGTGGTTATGGTAGTTGGTGGATTGCAACGAATAGTAATGTTAGTCTATAATAGTGATAGCGAGTAGTGTCAAAGAACGAGTGATAACTAATACAATAGGCCCGACAAAGAAAATCAGTAGTCAAATCAAGAATTTTTTTTAATAGACAAAAATAAATTAATCTTTGATTAAATTGAATGTTTATTATATAAAGCTTCAAAATAGGGTACATTAATACATATCAATTATATACATAAAAACTTAGGAGTTTAGTGGCAGTCGACAATTGGTGATGACGGTCATCAATATTGGCTGACAATAACTAATAAATGAGCTGTGATGGTTGTTGGAATAAATTGAAGACTAATAATGATGAGGGTCATTAACAAGTGGATTATATGATTGGTGCTGATCATAAGTAATCATTGATGTTCACACTTGAATGATCATAGGAGGATATGCAACAAACAAAATAATTGAGAGATGATTTGTAGATCAAAATGAGTTGGGATTTACTTCTAAATAATTGTGTATTTAGTGTGTTTTCTTACATATTTATCTTTAGTATTAAAAAGAAATCAATATACTTTTAGAAACACTTAAAAAAAAAGTTTTAGTTGTTTTAGAAGATTTCCAAACAGCTTTATTTTATTTTAAATTACCAAATATGTTATGTTTCAAATTAAAATATAAATAAAATAAAATAAAATAAAATAAAGAAACTAATATTCTAGCCTTGCAGGCTATACATTATATCCCTTCTGGTTTAGAACAGACGGTCTAATAACTCTGATCCTTTGTAAAATGCGCATGAATTTGATAAAGTTTATGATTTATTGACATACTTTTCTATTGTATTCCTGAGGACTAATTTTCTCCAGTTTATACTTTACTGGAGATGACGATTGGAGTCTCTGATCCGTAAATTTATGGGCTTTAGAATTGAGGAACAGCCCAGCAACAGCCCATTCTGGCGGGCCGATCCTCTGGTAAAATTACACCAGCCTAATAGATACTTATAGGGCCGTAAAGACAAAGAGTTCATGCTCGCCTTAAATAAATAAATGAAATATAAATATTTTCTTAAGGTCAATTTATGAATTCAACGAACACAAGCATGTTCTTGTCTAATCATGATTAGCTCGTTTTGATTTAAATTGATTAAATAATATTATTCTAGCATTTTATATTATTTTACTCTTTTAATAAAAAGAAAAAAAATTAATCTCATCTTTTTAAAATCATCCGAGCTAATTTTGAGCCAAGCACGAGCTAAAACGAACAAAAAAAATTCAAATTGAGTCGAATATGAGGATGAATAAATACTAAGTTCGCTCAAACTCAACTTGTTTACGTCTTCATGTACATACATGTCTAACAACTATGACATTGTTTAATGAAGTTAAAGATTTTTGTTTATTCAACGCCATTCTTAAAGAATTACCCACCAATGTTAGTGATTTTGTCGGGATAATATAAATAATTTAAAATATACAACATAAATATTATAATTATGCTGTGGAGAAATATTCATTGGGTTAAATTTTTAACCTTTTTTGCTAGAATATTACACCAAAAAAAAAAAGAAAAAAATCATACTATATACAATATTTCATATGTGAAAAAGAGAAGTTAGAAAAATAATGAGCCATCGTAATGGTAGGAGTTTAGAGGCGTCGAAGTTAAGAATACGTGTTAGCTAAACACGGTTAGTTGGAGTTCTTAGAAGTCGACAACAACTCTCAAATCAAACATGACAAGAAGACGCCTAAAATAGTAATTCGGGGCATTTACATACATATCAAATTGATGCTCCTCCAGCAAATGTTCCTCATTCAACATGAATCTCGAGGTATAACATGGATATCGAAGTGATTTTTTAGTGCAGTAACTATTCAAATGTCGATAAAAAATCGTTCAGAACTCTAATTTCAACAAACTTACAGTCAAACTGATCAGCTCAACAAGAAGAGCTCATTGTTACTAAAATTGGTCTAATTCGAATCAAATAAAGTCCAAATCAAGCTATTAAACCATTTTTCGAAGTTTTCTGGGCACATTTAGAAGGTCAAACAAATGTCGATTCTGATGTGTCTATAGTCAATCGAGCTTCTTGACAAGACAAATCTGGGCGATCCCAAGATCACTCAATTAATAAATCATTAAGACATTTAAATATTCATCAAATGTCGTCCGATCGGGGGAAGTCCTCTGAGCCGTTCGATTAAAGTGATTCATATTCCTGCTCTGAGCCGTTCGATTAAAGTGATTCATATTCCTGCGTTAATTACACATAAAACTCTCTATATAGAGTCCCATTCCTTTTATGATTGCGAGGGGGGGGGGGGGGGGGTTTGAAAATGAGATGAAGTCCAGCACCACCTCTGCCTCTGTTGATCATCGTCCATCGCATTCGACCACTGTCGATCGCCGTCGAC